>PVIR01006854.1:0-63772 GCA_004026965.1 Petromus typicus
TATGTGATGTCTCTCTGCCATGCCACCTCACTTGGATCCAGCCAGCGGTGAGCTGTAACCTGCAGAAACTGTGAACCAAATAAACTTTTCCTCCTTTTAACTTTGTCTGTTGGGTATTTTGTCTCAGCAAGGAGAAAAGTAACAAGACAATACATGGGATGAAGAAGCCTAGGTCCTAAACTGACTTCTCGCCTTCCTAGCAGATTCCCTTATTCACTGCGGAGCAGAGGCCTGTAGGGTGGATGAACTGTATTCAAATTCCACATGTGGAAGCTCCTAGGTGGCTTTAACTTGGAATATTTTGTTTCTGTAAAGCTACCTACTCTGGGTAATTATTATGAACATATATGAACAATAGAAATAGTGTATGTAAATGTGCTTAAATACAGCTAATATTAAATATGTATTTTAATTTTAATAAATTGATAAACACCCAGTACAATTAAAAGACTATTTTGCAAAAGACAGCTACAGTTTGACATAGTTTCCCTCAAATGTACGGCGAGACATGTCCTACCTTTTAGTCCTCCCTTCCCTTTAATTCTGCCAAATTATGTTAATTACAGTGAAAACTTTGCCAGAATAAAACTTGTCTTCAGTTATTATCTCATGTTTATGGGAAATATTGAGAAAGACCTGTATAACTTTATTAGAAAGGAAAATGAAAGTATTTTACCAATGTAAAGTCAAAGAATAATTAAAGGAAGGAATTTTTCTTGAGATATCTAATATTATTGTTACTCATCTATTCCAAGTTCATGATCATGAAGATTTCAAGTTCAAGTACAATTTGGGCAACTTGATGCCTTAGCAAGATCTCATCTTAAAATAAAAATAAATAAGTAAATGAATAAATAAAATAAAGAACTGAGGATGTAGTTTAGTGTGAAGGCACGTGTGCAATCTTTAGTACCACAACTGCTTAATTAAGTAAAGATTCAAATTACTTTGAACAGTACAAGTTCACAACTTGTATATTTGGATAGACATAAATCTATGTGTTCACTTCTACATCTTTTTTCAATACACAGGTAATAAATAGCTCCAGACTATAAAGTATTTCACCAGATTTATATCTTACCTTATTAATCATTCCTCCCAGAAGAAAAATAATGACTCATTTTCAATTATTCCATAGACCAAAGTAACCAAGATTTTAGAACTGATAGTTACCTAGAGGAAAGGTGGAGTATAAAACACAGTTTTTCTTAAAACATGTCACTTTAGTTTATTTATAAACAATAAAATAGAACTTAAATATCGTGAAAGTTAACTTTAAATGACCTTGCAGAGTTCATTTGCAAGTGTCAGTCTCTGCCTTGTATTTCTTCCCTCATCCTCATTGTACTATTTCTGTGGCGTTTACTTGCAAGTTTTCTAAGCAAGTCATGGTGATCCTCCCTGCAGATGCTGAAAGCACTGATGTACAGGAGGACCAATATAGATATGAGGGAAGACTGTTGTCTAAACACAAAAAGAGGTGTGTCATCTCCCTTTTCAATTGTGATTTCAAACCTAATTTAGTTGAGAATCTAATTAGCTAACTGACAAAAGAGGTTTCAGATTTTTGATGCAAGGTATAATGACACCTAGGCAATCTGACCTGTCCTGTGGTGTTTTACATCATGTCATGATGAAATCACAAAACACAGGGAAAGGTCATCGGATGATCTACTGCATCATCTTCCACCAGCGGTTCACAAAGAATGCAAATAGCTGGTGATCAATTTGAATTAATGTAGTGGCTGCCAGAGAGATGCAAGAAGCAACAGTAGTGTATTCAAATAATCCTTAGTTATAAATCCAGGAGGACAGAAGAAATAGAATCAAAATTAAAAGTGACAGAAAATTCTGAGCTAAGCATTTGGGGCAGCAATTTACCTTGCACTTGACTCAGATATGACTTGTGTAGATTGGGTAGTTATCTACAGGCATGCAGCACAAATTCATCCTGAATGACTCGAAGGAAATCACAAAATAATAATACTTTCTAAGAAACTTTATTTTGGAAATAATGAATAGCAACATATCAGCACATGACATTGTTAACATACTTAATCACATCTTGAGGAGATTTATTATGGGATACATCCTTCCTCTTATGTTCTGCTTTCTGGACTGTTGTTAAATTGGTGCTTCACAAATGAATAGCTTAAACAGTGAATAAGAGTTTTGTATTTCCTTTTTGCACAGTTCCCGAGGGAGATATTCACATTCTACCTTTACTGTAACTACAAAATAAAGTTATACCATATTTTATCTAAACCATAAAAGTAAACTTCCTGGAGTAAGCTATTACAATTATGCAAATAGCTCACTGGACAATCATGCTCCTCTGTAAGCTTTTAAACAGACAAATGATACACCATCTTTGGGATGACTTATTTAAGGTAGTGCTATTGTAGGTCATTATGGCTGTGTGACAAAAGTAGAAGGAAAACGAAATTGCTGATGGAAACAAAAATAAAACATAGACTAATTAATAAATATTTTTGATGTTTTCTTTTTTAAATATTTAAGTTATTCTTCCCAGAGCAGCAAGTAACTTTCAAAAATCCTATTGCTTGTATGAAATTGTCCACTATGTGAAACTCAATGCAATATTCTTATAATCTGTTTGTTTTTCTTCCATTTTTATTGGTACTAATGTTAGCCACTTTAATATAGCAGTAAGTGTAGTGAATAGGAAAGCCTATGGATATGGTGACATTATGAGTTTTATTGTGCTCATCTCTGGCTTTAGCTATGACTGAAAAAAGACTGCTTGCTAGAACATCAAATAAAAAAGAAAAAAATTGTAATCTACTAATGTGTAACTTTTCAAGATATTTATCATAGGTAGCTCCAAGACCAGATCTATGAAACAAGCCTATTCTCCACAACCTTTAACAGAGCCAGGAAAGTTGGGCTCAATATTTCTTGTTATCATTCCAATAGTACTATCTGGGGAAGAGAATATTTCCAAGAAAGTATGTTCAGTTCTGGAAATGCTAATGGGTTGGCAGCATTCCTCTAAGTCTTTCTAGCTTGAGGGGAGGAATGAGGGCAGAGTGCAGCAAGCAACTGAGCCTGAAGTACTTGCATTTCCTAAATTCTCCAAATTGCTTCTTTTCTAATCCCCAGTGCTTTCCTTTCCTGTGAAACAAGTCCCCATTCCTGAGAATCAGAAATGCTGTGGCTGTTTCCAGTCCTACTAGGGACATGCTGTTACCTACAGAACACTTGAGCTCACACACATGCTCACCCCAAATCAAACATTTGCCTTCCAACCAGTAAGAGGAAGTAAATTCAGATGCAAGTTTCTTTAGGGACAACATCATGCTGAGAGGCAAATGAATGGCCACTGTGGGGAATTTATTTTTCCTGCTGAAAAAGCAAATGCTAATAATAATTGAAGTTGATTTGCAAAATGTACAGCTCTACAATAATCATATGATACCTAGTAATTTTGAAATTGAGGTAAAAAAAAAAAAAAAGGAAGCACTTCAGAAGCCGGAATTATGAAAATCAGGAAGTTGCTTAAAATATTTGAGGGTGTGCTTAGAAAATCAAATGCCATGTGTTTTATTTGCTTTTGAAGAGGATTCATGTTTTCTCTTGGAACAAACTGTGTATGCAGGTGTTTCACACAGGGTTTAGAACCTACAGGAGGCGCAAGAATGTTTGGGGTGGAGGTAGGGTGTGTTAATTTGGGGAAAGTATGTGGTGGAGAAAGGATGGAGAGAATAGATTGAAGAAAAAAGAAGCTTCTTTGCCATATTTGCAAACCGGGTATAGGATGGCTTTTTAGAATTTATCACCTGAGTTTAAACTCACCTGGTTTATGCAGTCAGATTAGGGGGCTGCCTCTCAGCTTCTTTGGTTATGAGTTCCTCATGTAGGAGAAATGGCACAAAGAGTAGACTTCACCTTCATGACTTGCTTGTTTTATCTGTTTCTGCATGTTATATGGGAGCTCTATAAATAGACTAGTTACTACTGTCCTACTCATAGATAACAATGTAAATAATATTACCAATGTAGTAAATAAAAAAGCTGTGACTTATAGGAGTTGCTTCTCATATTGGCTCTTGTTGCCACAGAATGTCATGGATGTTAAGCAAGTAAAGCATCAAAATAATCTTTTCAGGGAAAGGTATTTTTGTGTTGGAATCTATAATGAAACATTACTAGTGCAAATTGATGTGGGTTCATAAGATAGAGTAGATAGTTTGAAATTTAAGAATTGTGGTGCTATAATGTCAGGAAATAAAAATGAAATTTTAACTGGACAGAATTAGCCTACCACACATATTTTATGATATTACATTGACTCCTCTTACTAGTATGTAGCCTGGTATGGTAAGTTTTATTGATAGCCAAACAGCATCATGACCAAAACAGTAATTTTAATCACACTCAAAGTAGAACTAAAAGTAAAGGAAATTCTTGAAAATCAGCAAGTGATTTGGAATTGTAGCCCTCAAGTGATCTGGGTGAAGTTGTCTAGAGGCCTCTTAATCTCATTTAGTCAGCAGATTTTGAAGAACAAGAAGTACTCAAAATGGAAAAAAACAAAAAAAAAACTTTTTAAAGGGTCTGAAATAATACTTAATAAAAATATTCAAAGTAGTTATTATAGCTAAGGAATTGTTTGTAACAAATTATTTCAATGCTCACAAATGTTTAATTATAATAAATCTTCATTTTAATCATATTGTTTATTATCACAATATAGAATATTTGAATGTTTATTGTTTCACTTTAAATAAACATTGAATTCTTAATGGATAGTTCATTGTGATTTATTTTCTGAAATTAGGTAAAAAAGTCTATATTTGATATTTTATTAAACAAACTTATTAAAAACTTTAAAGAAATAAAAACATTAGAGAATTCTTAGATTCTTGCTGAGATTATACCAAAAAGATCTTAAAATGCTAAGACAAACACTCCTGTTAGATGATAACCTACAGGAAAACTAATGTGATAAATGAAATTATTGAATATGAAAATATTTCTTCTCTGTGTTCAATAAGCACTTAGTTTTGTAAAGAAACATGAGAATGCTACTTTGGATGCACAAAGTTTGAATCACTTCCTGTCATTTCTGGTCTAATATAGTTCTAAGTGTTCAATGAGTTAAAAAGTGTTAAGAGAAATAACATCCTGCTTTGGATTCACGTTATTAGTGATATTTGAATCTGTACAAATGTAAACCTCTGATGTGTTTTGTTTTTATTCTGATTATGAACGGGTAGAGATAGAGAGAGGAGGCTGAACTGCATTGATTTGTTACTGGTAAATTCCCAAACTGGATGACTCAGTAGCACAAAACCAGCCCAATCTGGACTGATTTTACAAACATAAGGGCTGCAGATAAATATGGCATACATAACACAATCATGAAATGAGAGACGTTTTAAAGAATAATTTTATCACTTTCCCTGTATAATTTCTTATCTGTGCTTTCTTCCAATGTTTCATTAGCTTCCCTGGAAATGTGTAATTTCATTAAACTTTGTTGGAGTTGTGACATTCTGCACAAGATTTTAAAACATATTTAAACAGATAAAGGAGATAATTGTTTTTTCTGGACAATTTGGCAATGTTAACTAGTAACAAAGAAAAGACATTTAGAAGATGCAGAAATATCTTTCCTTATAAGATCTTGTAATCGACATACAGTCACACTGGATTGCTATTTTATTGATTTTATTTATTTATTTAATTTAGTAAACATTAGCACTGATGGGGAAGTAGGGAGTGGAGTTGGGAATTTTTTTTTTTTTTTTTTTTTTTTTTTTTAAGAATAGTGCCTCTCGTATAAACAGTAGACAGGAAAATCTGTTAGTACTGTATTGAATTAATAGTTGCCTAGCCAGATTGGCATTTTCTTCTAATTGTTATAATACGTTTAAATCTAGGAATAATTAATGTTTTTCTTTCCCCCCTTTGCTTTTACTTGAAATTATTTTCTTCTGGTAACTGATTAATTAAACAAATGAAGTCCACATGTGGATAACATACTGAAAAAGTCATCCTGAATGGTATTTTATGTGTGCTATTTTATTTGGGTCTTTTTTAGTCTTTTATCTTTTTACTAGGACATATTTGTACTACCTACTGACTTCATTGTGGGGTGTTGGTACATACGTATGACAATCTGAATTGCTTTCATGTCACGTTCCCTTCCTCTTTCCTCTCCTCCCATCTCTTGTTCCTCTTTCCATTTGCAAAATATTCATCTCCCTATTCCCAATTATACATCTTTTATCTTGCTTAACTGTTTATATTAAGTACATTACTTTTTAAAGGCAATCCTTCTAGAACATTCTTTGTGGTCAAATCTGACAATTTTATTTCATTTTCCAGGTAAGATTCATAAAGAATAATTGCTAAGATAATTAGAGCTAAAGTCATTAATCTTTTTAAAAAGAATGTCATTTTTAAACTATGAGTTTATAATAGAAGCAGAAAAGCCAGCCCACTATGAAGCCAAGTTCAGCTGACTCAGTATAACAGCACTGAGAAGAGACGGTGTTGGCATAATGATTTCATCGCTCTCTTGGGACCAATCTTCCAATGCAGGTGGCAAGGCTGGACTGGTCTCTGCAGAAAACAGCCAATACATACAAACCAGTATTTTCTGGGTCTATGAACTCTTTTTCTGTCCATCTTCATCGCTGGAGTCATAGATCTCCACAAATGACGTTTTGATATTAGATCTGGACTGCTTAGTTAACCTCAAGCTGACTGTCATGCTTGATTACTGTTATGGTTTTATCAAGAAAGTTTCTGCAAATTTTCATGTGCAAGGCATGGAATATCACAGAGGTGAATGATCATGGGGTGCTAGACTCCTCCATGGGAAAATTTGACATCTGAGTGTGCCCTCAGGATGTAGGGATTGGTCAGAAGATGCGAGTTACTGGAGGTGTAACCTGGAACGGTCGAGTTTACTTTCTGCTTCCTCCTCTCTCTCTTTTTTAGTTTCCTTGAAATGAACAGATTTTCTCTTTGGTAGCCATTTCCACCATGTCCTTTCTGCCATGAAAGAAGGTGACCATGAGTGGAAAGCAAAAGCAAAAATAAGCCTCTCCTCCTTTAAGATGTGGACATTGAGCAGCAAAGAATATAACTAAGAAGGCAACCCCAGAAGTGTCTACTCAGCTCTTAATTAAAATTTTAAGCACCAAGAAATTATGATAAAACCTAATAAATAATGCGTATCTGTCACTACTATGTTTCTGGGATTGATTCATCCTTCTTATGGGCTGCACAGCATCTAAATTTGATGATTTAAGTACTGAATTGTGATAGGAATTATGTAAAGAAGTTTCTCACAATAATTTTCTACCTTAACAATTTTACCTTATTTAATAAATATGTTATAAGTAAAAAGATATAGTCCTTTAATTAAAGATTGTACAATTTTTCTGGTGCTTTTTAAGCACACATCAAAAAACAAACCACCAAAGTTGAAAATTGTCTTTCAGGTTTAGTCATCAGCTTATGTACGCTTGTAATCATGGATGTTGAGAATGCTGAATCAGAATGGTCATTGGATACAAGAGTTAGAGGTTGTCCTCTGCAGTATAACAAGACTATATCTCAGAATAAAGAGGACATAAAGAAGAGAAAAGGAAAGAAGTGAAAAGGAGGTTGGAGAGCAAGAAAGAAGTAGTGAGGGAAGCAGAGGAGAAGGAAGAGAAGGAGGTGGGGAAGATGGGAGTGAGATCTAGTCTAGTATCCTACTTAGAGTTCTTCATGTTGTGTAAGACCTAAATGTGTGACACAGTGGTCACTACACATTCAAACCAATGTTGAACCAAACCATGGACACCTCATATTTTTTTCTTTTAAGTATCTGGTTCCTTGATCTCTACATTTCCATGCATTTAAAATATCTATATGTACTTTTTTCAACATTACAGACAATCCTGAAATCTAAAATGAAGAATACACTTTATAATCTCAATACCCATTGATTATTTAACAATTGCTTTAAATTTGTAAGAATTTGTATTTATTCATAATTAGAATACAGATGGCTAGTCCCCTGCTTCTATATCTATGTTCAGATGAACTTTATGCAGCTAGCTGAACATTTTACAGAAAGGAAAATATTGTGTTCATCAAAAGATGCGAGAAATTCACTGTAGGAAATTAGTAAGCTTACTAACTCATTTTGAGTTACTAACTCTTCCGAGTTAGTAAGCAAAGGCAGAAGAAAGTCAGCCATCATTTGAAGTTCTTACCATTTCTCTCTCAGAGAGAGAAACATCCCTTGCCATGCAAAGTCCTACAAGTAGAAGTTCTTCCACTTACATGGCCTTAAGAAAGCCTTGAAATGACAGATGGTTTGCTTAATTACAAAATTAAACTTGGTACTATTGAGACATGCACTATTGAGACATGATCTCAGTGAATAATATTTTCCAGACAGAGTTTAATAAGCAGCTTGTGGTTGAGTAGCCTTTTGCCCAAAAAAGGGAACCAGGTCACAGTGACTACCTTCTGCACTCAACGTGTGTGAGGGTGGAGGATGTTAATGTGATCACCCAGGAAATGAGTTCCAGTAAACTTATCAGGGACTAACAGAATAACACACCCTGAGTGTCATGAAAGGACTGATGAAATAACACCTGGTATTTTACCTTGAACGCCCCTCAAAATCACTGACTGACTGACCACATTGTGGGGAAAGTACACTGGATGCTCAGTGGGCCTTCCTGGGTGAGCCTTGCTGGGAACATGGACTATTTGAGTACTCTCAAGTTTTAGTGTTTTCAGTGAGTTTGAAATATTTTCAGATGTACGTGACTTCAAAAAAATTGAAGAAATTAAAAATACATATTGTAAATAAAATTAAAACTAGATATCTGAATATTTGTAGAAGGAATGTCTTACAGTCAGACAATTTTTTGTTGTTTGTATATTTCTCTCTTTTTTAAAGAAGAGTAAAAGTTTATTGAGAAGTAAATCTTCTGCCTAAGAAGGACAGAATTTGCTTTTCAGGAGGTTTTTATAGAGCAAAGCCATGAGGTAAGGTGGGCTCAAGATGGGCCAAAACTATAGCCAACCAGTAACATTGCAGGTGCAGTCTCTTAAATAACATTGATATAATAAAAAAAATACAAAGTGGACAAAACCATGATCAACCAATGAGTAACAAGAAGTATAATCACTTAGGCAATATTGATTAAATGGTGATCCAACAGGAAAGCAAGCCACATAGCAAGCATACAAGGATTTTTAGTAAGGGAATTCTCCTGGGAGGGGTGGGTTAAGATTTTGGCCCCCCACTTAGGTGATAGATACCTGCTTAGAATATCGTCACTGCTTTTTGTCCTAATTGTGTGTGGTATTTTTTCTCCTTTTATAATGTTGGCCTTTAGTGAATGTCTCTTGATTGTCCTCCATGTTGCCTCCTTGGCTGGCCTCCATATGGACTTTTCCAGCGCCAGCCCTATCTAACTCCCTACAGACATCAAGTTCCCTTACCTACCTACAACATTCAGCCCTCTGAAGAAGTACCCTTAACTGTCATGAGCGGTGAAGGCATGAAACTGTTCTGGCTACATCTGGCTGAAGAGGTCACAGTTGTAATTGGCAGTCAAAGTTAGTCTACAGAAGGTCTATCTAAAGGCACCCTATAGTGACCATGCCCTGTTATCATGGGTAAGAATGTAGATTTGAGTCTGGAGGAGATAAAGCCAAAGAGGCAGTTGTAAACAAGGTCCAAAATATATGATAGCTATTGTGAAAAGAAAAGAAAATGTTCAAAAGGAAAAGGGAAGAGGGGGGAGGGATAAATAAAGAAGAAAAAAAAGTAATGTAAACAAACTTATGTATATAGAGGATAAAGGATCTAGGAAAGGCAAGGGAAAAATGAGAGTCAAGATATGTCAAATACTGTTACAAATTCTCAATGTTCACCGTGATCACAATGTATGTATAAAATGCACCAAACCATAAAATCAATTAAAAAATATATGAGCTATACAGTTGGCAAAAATCAGGATAATTAGTATAACTTGTGACTGAAAGTTTGATTGGGGTGAACATATTTTGTATGCAATTTAGGAAAGTTGTATTTGAGAATGCTTGACTAACTTGCTTGAGTTACTGAGAGATTTTGTGCTTAGGTAGCTAGTTTTGATAATTTTAGTTTTAGAGGTAGTATTTGACCTGAGTAGAACCAAATACTATTTCTTTTAATCTGTAACTAACTCAAATATTGGTAATATATACAATAATCTAAAATATTTTATTTTTCTTCACATATATGTCTGCAAAATATTTCTCTGGGTGTGTGTGTGTGTCTATGTGTGTAAGGATTATTGTGAAACTATTTGTTTTCTAATGTTTTCTTGATATTCATGAAACAAAACTTATATTGTTATTTCCTTCCATGAATTCAGTACTGTTACCAAATAAATTAGAAACCTGGAAAATTACAGTGAATTATTCAATGCAACTGCCACATAGAAAGCATTCAAATAGTTATCCTATTATGAAAATTCATGCAATTGGTTTTCTGATTTATATCTTTAGAAATTTCTTGGAATTATTAGTTGCTTCATGATTTGAACATTATTTTTTCTTCTTTGTATCATGATAGAACATCTCACAGAATGGATAACATATTTTGATGGAATTACTTAGAAACAATAAATGTCTGGTTTAGGCCATTTATAATATGATTATTAAAATTTAAATAAATTCACCAAATATCAGAATCTTCTAAAGCCAGACTTATTCCTTTCATCACACACTAAACTAAAATCAAAGTGGATTAGAAACCTAAATATTAAAACAGAAACACTAAACCTTCTGGAAAACAGGTTAGTTAAAACTGTAGTAGGGGGCCCGAGGAGTTAGCTCAATGGTTCTGGCGCCTGTCTTGCAAGCGCAAGGGCCGGGGTTCGATTCCCCTGTAACCACATAACAATACTGGGTGTGGAGACCCACACCCAGCAGCAACCAGTACCACATACCACAGTGCTGGGCGTGGTGGCTCACGCCTGTAATCCCAGCACTTGGGAGGCAGAGGCAGGAAGATTGTTGTGATGTGAGTTTGAGGCTGAGCTCAGGGCCAGCCTGAACCACAAAGCGAGACCCTGTCTCAAAAAACCTAAAAAAAAAACTCTAAGAGGCATTGGCTTAGGGAAAGACTTTATAAACAAAATATCTATAGCATGAGAACTAACAGAAGGAATAAACAAATGGGATCTCAGCCTACAAAAGAGCTTCTGCGCAGCAAAAGAAATCACTGGAAGAGTGAAAAAAATCCAACAATATAGAAAAAAAATTATCAGCTAATTCTCAAACAAAGGTGTAATATCTAGAATATATAAAGAGCTTTAAAAATCATCCCGCCAAATTTAAAGACCCAATACAAAAGTGGGCATCCAAAATGAACATATACTTTTCAGGGGAAGAAATAAAAGCAGCTAAGAAGCATGTGAAGAAATGCCCAACATCACTGGTCATTCGAGAGATGTAGATGAAAACAACTCTGAGATTCCATCTCATTCACAAAGAATGGTGCCTATCTTGGAATTAGCCATCAACATATGCTGGCAAGACTGCAGGGAAAAAGCAATCTTTTCCACAGTTGGAAGAATGTAGACCCATACAGCCACTACAGAGATCAGCGTGGAGATTTCTCAAAAAACCATGATTAGAGGTCTTAGTTGACCCTGGTATTCCCCTGCAAAAATATACATGAAAGAATGAAAAGATTCAAATCACAGTGACATGTGTGCACCCGTGGTTACAGCGAATCAGTTTGTAATAGCTAAATCTGGAAACAACCCGATTGTCCATCAACTGGAGCCTAGATAAAGATGAGAGTGTTTTTTATAAAATAGAGTATTACGCTGTCATAAAGAATGATAAATTTGAGACATTTATACTCAAATGGACATACTTTGACCACATATATATAAGTGAAATGAATGGATTACAGTCGTATAAATACCATATCATTTCTGTGGCATGAGAAACTGAAGTTGTATATGAGTTCTATAACGTATGAATAGATATTGTGCAATAGAAAATATGCAAAGGGAAAAATTTTAAAAAGAACTTTAAAAAATCAGACTCTCCCAAATTTAAACACTCTATTCAAAATGGCCATCTGAAATTAATGAGAGATTTTTCTGATAAAATAAAAGCAGCATGTAAATGTTCAACATCACTGGTCATTTGAGCGAGGCAAATTAAAATAACTATACAACTTATCCTTTTGCTTCTGATTCTTGGTAAAGGCACTCAGTGATATGCTAGAGACTTAAAGATAGAGTAGTTTCATCTATCTGGTTAATCTATCACCTTAAATCCAGTCTCACATAAAAACTTAGGTTATGAGCAAAACATAGGCAAGTTCTTGACCAAAATAACAGGTTTCTAACAGTCTTTCTGCTGCTTTGAATCCTCATGAAGCTGGCCTTTACTCTTGAAATTTCCTTGATTTTTTGTTTATTTTATTTTAGGCTTTCATTTTTGCTTACCTCTACAAAATTTTCACAACACCTTCTTTGGGGAAACTAGGGCCCAAAGGCTTTTAAACCACACAGTCAAGAATACTCACACCAGTGAAAATACCAATATTTTTATTAGTCACTTTTCAATTACTAGGTCAAAATACCTTGTATTTGCAATTTAAATCAGTGAAGGTTTATTTTGGCTCATGGTTTAAACTTTAATCCACGCTTGTCAAATAGCAAGGTAGAAACAGTTAAGGTGAGGGAGAACGGGTGGTAGGGGAGAGCTCTGTAACCGATAGCAGCCATCAAAGAGAAGTAGAAGGAAAGAAGGAAGGAACTAATGGTCAGAGGGAGGGAGAGAGACAGTCACACACACACACACACACACACACACACACACACACACACACACACACACACACATATACCTCACGGGAAGGAGTGCATAATGGACTAGAGCTGCTCACTTTGTGGTAGACAAGAAGCAAAAAGATGGGGAAGTGACTGGGCAAAATAAGGCTGTCCAGTATATATATACTTATAGTAAATATATATATATACTTACCCATGACCCAGCTCCTTCAATTACAATGCATTTTGCTATGAATGATTTATAAAAAATTCCACGTAATAAACTCCTTTTGTCTAACTATATCACCATGCTAATTGCTCAAACTTCTCACCTTTCCTTGTTCTGCTTTCAATTTCTAGATCAACACTTTTAGACCCTATATATGAGTGAGGTCATGTAGTTCTGTCGTGATGGTTAGTGGTGATGCTCCATCTCTTTGGGTTGTGTGGTGAGGTAGAACATCACAGAAAGGGGTGCATAATGGACCAAAGCTGCTCACTTTGTGGTAGACAAGAAGCAAAAAGACAGGAAAGTGATTGGGCAAAATAAGGCTGTCCAGTACTTTACCCAAGAACTTTTACTCTGCAACTATACCCTGTCCGATAAGACTTCAGCACCTCCTAATGGACCCTGTATTTATGAATCTGTCAGTGGGTTAAGTCATTGATAAGGAAAGAGTTTGTGATTCAGTCACCTTCTAAAGGCTTGCATCTATTAATCTGCTTCCTTGTATAACAGGCCTTACACATTCATGAGCTCTTAGAGGATATTAGGGTAACAAATCTAAAGTATAACTGAAAGTTTTTTTTTCTGTATTTCTGAGTTTATAATTACATCATTACAAAAGGACGACTCACTTTGAACATGTAGTCAGTATTTTGGCAACTTATTCAAGAGAAATCTATCTCTTCCAAGTCTATGTAATGCAGCTTAGTTTTTAGTGTAATAAAATAGATATTGATAATTATGACTGAATTACACTATCAAAAATTATAATCATCCAATTTATTACCACTAAATTATTTCTGAAGTTATATTTTCATGAATTAATATCAATTTTTTAGTTTTTGAATATTTATTGTAGTGACCTTAAAATCATTAATGAGTCAAGAGGTAACCTAGCCAACTTACAGGGCTTTTCATTTGTGTGAAAAATGATCTCTAGTTGTATTGACAAAAAAGACTATTAAATATAAAATATTTAAGTAAAAAATTTCTATGTTGGAATTTATTGTTTAAAAATACACCTTTGTCACTTCTTTATTAAATCTTTTTATCAGTCATATTTAATATCTTAATTGTAGGTTAATATCTTATTGAAAACAGTTTTTTATAGTAGATAGATGAGTCCTATTTTTTGCCATTCTGGTAACAACCAGTATGTTTATTTGATTTTATAATTCCTGTTTAAGAAGATCAAGGTTGGTGTCCTGTGATTTTTTTCTTCTTATAGTCCTGTGTATGTCCTGCTACCCAAGGAATACTGACATCAAAATGAATCGAGACATGTCTTTCACTTTTCAGTTTTTGGACATCAAGTTTGAAATTAACTGGAATTTCTTACTTTATCCTGTTTGTCAGAATTCACCACTGGAACCAGATGGTATGGTAAATTATTTGCTAGTTTTACACTTACATGTAACCACTCATAGTAATTCTTATGAAGTTTATAATTCTAAGATTACCACTTCTAATGTTTGCATTTCTAGTTCTACATATTTGTATATTATCTTTTTTCTTTTCCAATTTAATCATTCATTAATTTTGATCTTTAAAATACAACTTCTAGCTTGTTGATCTTTTCTATTTTTTATAGTCTGTTACACTTCAGCTCTAATCTTTGCTAGCACTTTTCTTTTGCTAAATCAGGCTTAGTTCATTCTCCTTTTTGTACTCTCTTGAATATCATAGTTAGGTTGTTTATTTTAAATTCCTTTTTTCTTAGTGTACTTATTTCTATGAACATAATCTAGAATTAATTTCACTGTGTGTCATAATGTTTATTATATTCTATCCATTTTATTTATTTGAAGATATTTCTTGATTTTTCTTGAGATTTTTACTCATTGGTTATTTTGAAATATGTAGCTTAATTTCTGTATATTTATGAATTTTTAAATATTATACCTGTGCCTGATTATTTCTTAAAACTGTTATAAAAGATATTTTTAATGATTTTAGTATGTAATACTATTTGTTGCATTTGCTTTGTGTCCCAACATATGATGTGTCCAAAGAATAATTTTTTTGCACATAAAAATAATAAATTTCACTATTGGTCCAATTATTCTGTGTGGAATTATGAGGCCTGTTTAGTTCATAGTGTTATTCAAGTTTACTATTCTTTCATTAATTTATTTCAACTAGATGATTTATTCTAGGTCCAACATCTCTCTTTCTTAGGCGTTGGACCCAGATGTCCATTCACACATTCCTACGGTCACAGATGGGACTTTTAAGAAGTGGCTTGATCTAAGATTGATACTTGGTGCAATGCTGGGATTAATGGTGCCTCATCATTAGGGTGGGAAGACTGGATATAATCTAAAGGACAAAGATAAGGCTGCTGCTATTGTTGTTTATTACTTGCTTTCTTCTGCCTGCCATGAACTAGTTCACGATGATCATTCTATGCCATTCCATCCTGTCTGCTAGCCAGCCAATTATTAACTGAAACCTCCAGAAAATCTCAGCCAAAATAAATCTTTCCTCTTTTAACTTTAGGTGTTCAGTGTTTTGTTTCAGTCACAAAAACAGTGAACTAAGACGCTTTTTATTTCTGTTTTTTACTTCACATGTTTACATATTTTGATACAGGGGACACTGATATTTACTGTTGATATATCCTACTAATAGGCTCAAATCTCTTTGTAAAAGAATCATCATCATCACTTTTTAAAGTTTTCACTTCACTATTGTCTATGGTTAGTCACCCTTGCGGTCTTTTGATTACTACTTGCAAGAATATTCATTTTCTTTCCTTTCAAATCTTCCTATGTTTGTGATTTAAGGTAACATGAATGTTGTGTAGTGATCATAATGTTGCACATTTTTTAATATAATTTATTCACCCTATGTTTTTCTTTGGAAATTTTAACATATTTACATTTACAGTAATTATCATATGTAAGGACTTACCTTGATCATTTGTTTTATGCTCTTTTTTGAATCTTAAGCATTATTTTCCCTTGTGTGACTTTCTCTGTATACAATGCATTGTATTTGTTATGATATACTTTTATTTTTTTTTCTTAGTGTTTATCATGGAATAATATAAAGCATTTTAGAGTTTTAAACTAATAACTTTACTTCTACTCTATATAACTGTATATATCTTACTCTGTTCTACCTAGACACCTAGACCTAGACACCACATCCAGGAGACCCTATTACCACAAAACTTGATAGCACATTTGGGTTGGCCAATCAGGATTCAAGAATTTTTTGAGAAATATGCTGATAAGCATTTGAAGAAGTTTTGTGTGTTATAAATTATTTTTCTCTTGCTGTTTTCAAATTTCTTCATATGAATGATTGACATTTATAATAAGAGTAAGACATTTCTAAGTGTATTCTTCTTTGGATTGAGGGTATTTGGGTACTTTTGAACTTATGAAGCTGTTGTCTGTATCTTTCTCAAGATTTATGAAGCTAGTAGCAATATTTTTTCACTTAATTTTTCTTTCCTTTCCTGTTTCTCATTTTTAATGCATATATTATTGTGCTTCATTGAATCCTCTATGACCTTCGGAGTATTTTTCTATCTTTTATGCATTGATTCAATTATTTTAGTAATATTGTTTGTTATCATTATTATTCTTTCAGTGGTGGGTAGTCTACTAAGGGGTTCATGTACTGTAACCCAGGAACCATTAAACTGCATCTCCAGATCATAGGTGACTTTGAATTTAAAGGTTCTTATGCTTGAACACACATGTTTATTCTTAGTCCTGCATTTTCCTTTCTTTGCTTTTTTTTTTTTTTTTTTAACTTTTAAAGGTATTGAGAACAGAACCCAGGGCACTGTATGCTAAGCAAATGCTCTACCACTGAGTTACATTGCCAGGTCTTTAATTAAATTTTATTTATAGACAAGCTCTCATTAAACTTCTTAGGCTGCCCTAGAATTTATGATCCATCTTTATTATATTCATGAGATTTGGGGGATAGTAGGATTTTTTCCTTAATGACATTCTTTACTGTTTGGCAATATCTAAAAATTTTTTTTCATTTTTTTCATAGATTTTGGGTAACTTACTCTTATTTTGATTTATTTAAACTTTTCTTCTCTTTGTATTTAACTGTAAGTAACTTTAATTGACCTGTCTTCAGATTCACCAATTCTTTTCTTGACTGTTTTGTTTTGGGTTATTAGCTAAAGAAAATACATTCTTTATCTCTATTACTGTGAGATTTTTTTTTTTAACTGAAGGAATTTCCATTTAATTATCTTATAGTTACTCATGCTTCTCTTAAGATTGCCAATCTAATTTTATATTCTGCCCAAGTTTCTCTTAGATTGCTTAATAAATTAATCATACTTACTTTAAATTACCTTGGAAATATATTATGATTGATATAATTTGGAAAAATAACTAGATGATAATTCATAAACATAGCATCAAAGTTGGAAATGAATTTTATAATGTTGCCTGAACAAAGTGGTGTCCATTGATTTTAATATAATTTAAGTATCAATAATGTACCTTTATATAGCATAATCAATGAAAAGATATAAGAAATGCAAATAATATAAGTTGTACAATGGAAATGGTGTTCAAAAATGAAAGATGAAGATTTACTTGGATTCAATATAAGAGGAATGCACAGTAAATCTAGTGAGTATTTTAACCCTATCTCGGTAATTTCCTTTAGTTTTCTGTTGTTTAAAGTGGGTTTTACCATACAACCTAAAGCAGTGTGAAACAAATTGGACAGAAACTAGTTCATATAAAATCTAACATTTTGTGGAGTTGTTCTAATCACCGGGAATATTAAATCTATCTTCTTTTTCTATACTATTTTATTAAAATCTCATATACCTGATTCACATCACTTGTTTAGTGAAAGAACAGTATCCAATTAATCCTTAATTTCAATGCAATTTCTTTAAATTTTAAAAATATGTATTTAGTAAGCATGCAATAATTTCTTATAGACACAAACCAGGAAAAGACATTTATTTTTCATGGCATTCCTCTGGGGAATATTTTTTCTCCTAATCTTCATATTACTTAATTTTAACATTAAAAAGTTCTGTGTGTCTATTTATATAAAATGTCCCATTAGAGGTCCACAGGACTGATTTGTTTACACCACAAAATGAGTTGGACTTATATTATCACTGTGGAGAAGTCATAATATATAAAGTAAAAATACAGTGGTTACTTTAACATATAGTTTATTCTATTTTATTCAGAAATTAAATTAAAGATAAGAAAACTTTGAATTCAAATAAAATGTATTTTCAAAATTAAATCCTTCATATTTTATTTTGGCTGTTTCTTGTTGCTGTATCATTTTCTATTTGTAGTTAGTTGACTTAGTTCCATAGCTGGTACTTTTTAAGCAGATAACTTTGTGCCACCCAGCAGTCCCACGAGGATACATGATATGTGAACAAGACTGGAGATCGGGGTGTGGCAACGATGTCTGGGGAGGCAGACCAACTCTGTCAATTACAATATGCAGGGACATTTGATCAGAAGAGTTCCAAAGGCCCTGCTGTGGGCTGCATGTGACAGCTCTGCAGGTTGCATGGCCCAGACTTTATATCAGCCTGAGGAGCAGACAATATATAAATGATGGTCCAAGCTGAGTTCCTGCCTCTGTGTTCTGTCTGGCATGCATGGCTCACCCTTGCTCTGTAGGATGTTCTCCTTTCTACTTTTACTTGGCTGAAACTTGCTCTGTGAAGCCTGTCTTTTGTTTTTTGGGGTTTTTGTTGTTGTTGTTGTTTGTTTGTTTGTTTGTTTCTCATCATTTGGTGTCTCTTGCACTTCTCTTGACCAGTTATTTACTCATCACCTAGACACCACATCCAGGAGATTCTATTACCACAAAACTTGATAGCACATTTGGGTTGGCCAATCAGGAGGCCACATAAGGCCTTTTGGGTATATTTTGTGGTTGATATTCTCTCTTTCTGTTTCCTAGGCCAGGAATTCAGGAGTGAGGAGAAGTGTGTGGCTTCCTACTCTTTCCTGGCAAGTAAGAGCCCCACTGATGTACTTCAAGTTTATCTCCCTTTTCTTCTCTTTGTCACTAAAGAAAAAACAGACAGCCTATTATTAGCTAGCATAAGCTTTTTGACTTCATATTTCTGTTCTTGGTGATGCTTTGTTCATCTTTCTCACTCTTTTGGGGAAAATAGCTATTGGTAACTTGGTGGCTGTCTAAGTAGCCACCTATAACTTACACGAGTTTACTCACTTTTGTGCTTAAAGTCCCATCTTCATTTTTATCCTAGGTGGCCATTTCTGTCTCAGGGTTTCCATCTTATCTTGTCCCATGACTGATCACTGTTTTGGGTCAAACATGTGAGTATGTTACATCCGATTTAAAGTGAACTCAAGGTCACTAGAAAATCTCACCTTTGCAAATAAGAGATTTTTCATTAATATTTTCAATTAATCTAGATCCCTTCTTTCTTCTAACAAAATACAGACTCTTGAGTATCATCTTCCCAGTGCTCCGAGGGGAATGAAAAATTACCAAAATAATTTAAGTCAAGTGACTGCAACTCAAGGTGAATCGTCCTTGTTATTAGGATTTTAAAAGATTCTTTTTCCTTAAAAAAGGGATTTCCATCTCTACTGCCTTAAACAAAGGATTAAAGTTTTTATAACAGGGATGATTGTGAGACACACTGCCTCTCAAGGGTTTTCACTCCACTTAAGTAGAGCCATCAGGTGACTCAGTGGGGTGCAGAGACTCTCAGTGAAGACTCTATCCTGATTTCATGGGCATTTTACCCACTTTTCCCAAGGAGTTAGTGGCACAACTATGAAGGGCCAAAGCCCTCCGTTGAGCTTATCTTCTGTTCTCTCACAAAAGATGCCAACATCATCCTACTTTAGAATGGAGACATCTATCTAATGAATACTGCAGTCTCATGGGGGATACTCTATGGGCTAATATCAAATTTCCTCTCCTTTTACATTAGATGCCATCTTCAGGAGCTGAGACATAGTTGTCTTCCTATGAGACACCAAGATGAATCTTGGGAAATGACATGAACCATACCCAACAGATTCCACTTGTTTCATGACTAGGCTTTACCCTTCATTATTATGAAAGGTTTGACATGGAAGATTTTTATAAAAGAGAATGAGTTATCTACCAGTGCAATATACTTTGAGTCAGGTACAGACTAGGAAATGGTAAAAGAGGGGTAAAAGGTTGTAGTTTAAAGTTAAGACTATCGTCAGTAAGACCGTTTCTGTCTAAAACATAAAAGGTGCAATTAAATCTCATTCCTACAGAAATTTGTAACTATTCTGTCTGAATAAAAGCCTCCAAACTATGATATTTAGAATGATGCCTAAGCTAGAAGGAGATATTTTCAATGTTCCTGTCCTTGTACCCCAACCTGTCTCTCAGAGAGATATGAGTCTCTTGCATCTATTCAATGAAGGTACGTTAGAGAGGACTCCACTCATCTATTATGCAATGGCTGAACGTGGCCTGTGCTGTGATTAGTGATCGAGACCAAGATCAAAAAGGAAAAATCTAGATCTATAGCTTTAAACCTATCCATGATGATTTAAAGTTACCCAAATCCTCTAAGGAAAACTGGAGGATGATTGAGTACATGAAGTCTGGGCACCAGGCACATGACTGCACCCGGCCATCATCCAAGCCCTGCTCTGAGTGGGATACAGCAAATCTGCTCCTAGATGATTTACTGTTCCTGCTTCAAGAGAGGAGCCAGGTCAAACAAAAGCCTTATTTTGTCATCCAAAGAGACACAGGAACTTACTCTGCTTCATCCATGGACAAAATCAATTCCTCGTGTAACCCTGAATGTCACAGGTAAGCCAATTCAATTATTTCATTCTGTTTTGAATTACTTTTCTGGAAAACCATCTAGATGTATAATCATACTTAAGGTTGAGAGGACCCCTCATCAGACTCTTTACTTCTGCTCTGTGTGTCGCTTTGAAATAACTGAGTTTCTAATTGCCCCCCTTGTCCTACTCCCTTCCTAGAGGAAAAAAAAAATACTAGAAAAGTTGAATGCAATTTTTAAATTTGATAAGGTCCAAAATGGAATTCACCTTTTGGGGGCTATGCCAGCTCAATCAGACTTAATTAGCTAACAGGTGAATCTTTATGCACAATATACTGTAATTATTGATTTAAGCCATACTTTGACCTCCACAAGAAGTGTGGAAATATGTTCCTCCTACCTGGGATCTATATTCTTAATATAAAATTAAAATAACACTCTTTTCTCATTACTCTCTAATAGCATTGTTTTTTTTTCTTCAAGCCAGTGAGATGTGACACTACAAGCATTTGGGGAGCACATAAGGTGAGGTCAGGGCTGGAGCCTCTTGTAGCAGGAGGATCCATGGAAGACAGAGAAATCCACTCACCCATCACTGCATAACTATGGGATATGTCCATTGTCTCTTGCATGGTGGCCCACCTTTACACTGTAAGGAGTACAATGTTCCTATTTTAACTTGGTCCAAACATGTCTAAAGAGCCTGCTTCTTCATTTACCAATAATAAAACTTTGCTACCATTTGTTCCCGTCTTGACCAATTCTTTGCTCAGGACAGAAAAATTTAGAAAGTATCAATAGGAGGAAATGCCAGCACCCTAAAGAGGTATGAAAAATGAGACCAGAAATTAGGATATGGCAAAGGTGGTGAGGAAATGGGTATGACCTGTTAATTACAAAATTTCAGCATCCATGGACAGAACAATTCTTAAAGCCCTGCACATAATTCTTGTGAAAACTTATCAGCTTTTTGGTACTGTGGCTTAGATCCAACATCAGTCTGAGGAAAGACTGATATAAAAAGAACAGTCCTCATTGAATTTATGCAAGTCCATTGTCTCTTGCATGGTAGCCCACCTCTACACTGTAAGGAGTACAATGTTCCTATTTTAACTTGATCCAAACACATGTACAGAGCCTGCTTCTTAACTTACCATTAACAAAACTTTGTTACCTTTTGTTCCTGCCTTGACCAATTCTTTGCTCAGGACAGAAAAATCTAAAAAGCATCAATAGGAGGAAAAGCCAGCACCCTAAAATCTAGTAACATTCCTAGATATACAGTCTAGTCACTTATAAGTTACTTTGATATTACAATGCAATCATAATTTGTGAAAAAAAAATAAGGCAGCATGAAGGGATGTTATGTAAAGAAAGTCAGGCTTTAAGGAATGAGAATGAAGTGTTAAAGTCATGAAACAGTCATGAACAAATAAAGAAATATGGCAGGACACCACTCAATGATAAACTCATTTTGCTGAAATGATTACAGTACATTTGGGAAAAGGTGTATTCTCCATATAATATTAAAATTGTAATCACGTGATCAGGACATCTGGAAAATAACAGTGAAAATTAAACCAAACTTCATCTGGATACTGCAATTTTTACATAGCTCTGTCAAATGTCAGGCTTCCCTCTCCCTCACCAATTTCAAAAATGTTTCGCCATGATTTCAAACAGTGAATCATCCCATCCTGTGCCAACCATCTGTTTTGTCTGCCCCCTCATTGACTCAAATTAGATGAGAGAGGGCAGGGCAGGTTCTCAAGAGCAGCCATTAACACTGGAGGAAGGAAGCTTCTGGCAACAGACTTTCCATTGGAAATTATGGACCATTACAACTGGCAAGAAGAAACTTACAGACAGAGCACAAGGAAGTAAAATATAACTATGAACATGGAAGAGTAAAAAGAATATCAAAACATAAATTTGGATTATCAATACAAAATTCAAAATAAATTTCAGACATTGTCAGATTCACGAATTATAAAATGGTTTAAAATATCTGAAAAAGGGCCGGGGATTTAGCTCAATGGTTCCGGCGCCTGTCTTGCAAGCACAAGGACCTAGGTTCGATCCCTGGTAACCACATACCTATACTGGGTGTGGAGACTCACCCCAGCAGCAACCAGTACCACACACCACAGTGCCAGGCATGGTGGCTCATGCCTGTAATCCCAGCACTCAGAAGGCAGAAACAAGAGGATTGCTGTGATGTGAGTTTGTAGCTGAGCTCAGGGCCAGGCTGAACTCCAAAGCAAGACCCCGTCTCAAAATAACCTTAAAAAAAAAATCTGAAAAAAATGACAGCACTATAAAGAATCTATTTATAATATAAAATAGTGTGTTTATTAAATAATCATATTTCACTTTGTTTTATTGATTTGAGTTTATATTTATGAAAAGAGATGTTATAAAATAACCCATTATTAATTTATTTTATATTAGAACCTGTTTGAAGAAAAAGAGAACAAATAAATAGAATTTTTAATATGGAGTCATTCAGGTGCTTTAAGAAAATTTATATACCTAGAAAGGTCAAAAGACCTATAGCAATTAATTCACACATCCCCAGAACATTAGTATACTTAGCTGTCTGAAGAAATGAATGATCTTAAGTTCAAATAAAGAATATGAAACAACTAGAAAAGTAATATACTCCATGTTTATTATTTGTTTTATGTAACTATTATTAATTTGGCTTAGCTATCAAATATTTATCAAATGTAGATTAATAGTAGATAATTTTTAACAATGTGCTTTCCAAATAATATGCACACTTGAATTATAAAATCTTATTTTTACTATGTTTATGGCTGTACTCTCAAGAGAACTGAAGACTTTATAATTGATCTATTATGTCATGTAGTTCTCTCAGTAGCAAATTCTGAATCTAAGTGCTTCTTACCATTGCCAAGCTCTCCTTGCCTGTTCTGAACTTGTGAAATGAACTCTTAACTATTCTTTTATGGTCCTTTCTTTGTTTTTCTTATGTTACTCTTCACACAGATGTTAGAATTATCTCGTGAAACCATAAAGCAGATAATGACTCTCAACTGATCACAGCCATTCAATAACTTACTCTCAAACTTACAATAAAATTCAGACTTCATCCTATGGCCTAAGTTGCTCACAAACTTTGCCCTGTACACCTCTTCAGTCTCCTCTGTTCTATTGCTTTGGATCTATCTCTTTGATATGATTATATTGACCTTTTTGGATTTACTACCTTAAGACCTTTACAATATTCTTTTATCTGCCTAGAAACCTTTTCTGTCAGACCTTCTCATAACTACTTCTCTTACTCTTGTCAGTTCCCCCCAAGATTTGCCTCCTTAATAAAAATCTTTTTCTTGAATGTTTTATCAAAAGTGAGCCACATTTTTCCCACCAATTTCTTTTTAAAATCACAAATAGAGGAAATTATATTATAAGCTCAATTTTTTAGTTTAATTGTCCTTTTCCACATGATAAGTTTGTTAAGGACGAGGACATTTGCTATCACATTTACTTATTGATATTTTCTGATATTTATAATAGTTACTGACTTAGTAACTACACAATAATTATTTGTGGAATAAATAAATAAACAAACAAATGAGTCAATGAATGGATAGTGGTCTAAAATTTTAAATTCATTACAATATAAATCTTCAATATTTCAAGTTAAACCAGTCAGTATATTACTCCTTTAACCCATTTTGAAACTTTTAGTAGTTTCTGCTTATGGCACCCAATTTTAGCTATTTTTTCTCATGACCTAAGGTAAAGTTATACATTTATTCAGTAAATTAGATTTTTAAATCTGAGCACTATGTTTAATACCTTAGTGAGAGGAAGGATGGGGCTCACAATTGAACATTTTTAAAAAATAAATGCTTATTGCTCCTGGGGAGGAAGAACCAATATTGTCAAAATGGCTATATTCCTCAAAACTACTATAATGATTCAATGTAATCTCTATTGAAATCCCAATAGCATATTTCACAGAGATAGAGAAAAAAAAAAACAAAAACAAACTTTCATCTGTAACCACAAAAGACCTAGAATAGCAAAAGCAGTTCTAAGCGACAGGGACATGCTGGGGGGTATTACAACCATGAATCTGAAACTATACTATAAACTCACTGTGATAAAAAAACTGCATGGTACTGGCAAAGTAACAGACCTGAGGATCAACAGAGTAAACTAGAAGATCCAGAAACTACTCCAGATACACTCAGTCACCTCATTTTTTACAAAGGAGCCAAAAATCCTCAATGGAGGAATGATAGCCTATTTAACAAATGATGTGAAAAAAACTGGGCTTTAACATGCCAAAGACTAAAGCTACTACCTCTTTCACCATGTACCAAGCTAAAATCAAAGTGGATAAAAGACCTAAATATTGGAACAGATACTCTAAACCTGCTGCAAAACAGGTTAGGTAAAACTCTTGAAGACATTGGCTTAGGAAAGACTTCTTGAACAAAATCTCTAAAGCACAGGAATTGGCAGAAGAAATCAGCAAAAGGGACCTCATTCTTTTAAAAAGCTTCTGCACAGCAAAGGAAACCACCAACAGAGCAAAAAGGCAATCAACAGTGTGGGAAAAAATCTTTACCAGCTGTTCCTCAGACAAAGGGTTACTATCTAGAATACATAAAGAGCTTAAAAAAAATCAACCCACCCAAATTTAAAGGCCCAATTCAAAGATAGGCATCTGAAAGGAACAGATACATTTCAGAGAAAGAAGTAAGAGCAGCTAAGAAGTACTTGAAGAAATGTGCAAAATAATTAGTCATTTGAGAGATGCAGATGAAAACAACACGAAGATTTCATCTCACTCCACAAAGAATGGATGCCATTTCAGAAATAGCCAGCAAGAAATGTTGGTGAGGCTGCAGAGAAGAAGGAACCCTTCTCCACTCTTGGTGGGACTGTAGACTCGTACAACCCCTGTGGAGATCAGTTTGGAGATTTCTCAAAAAGCTAGAATTGGAGGTCCCATTTGACCCCACCATTGCTCTGCTAGGTATATACACAAAAAAATTAAAACATTCATATCATTCATTCATTAAAGAATAAAAACATTAATGGCATATGACCTCCTATGTTTATTACAGCTCAGTTTGTGATTGCTAAATCTTGGAAACATCCCAACTGTCCATCAACTGGAGACTGAATAAAAAAGCTGTGGTTCTTCTATAGAATAAAATATTACTCTGCAATAAAAAAATGGTAAGTTTGAATCCTTTCTACTTAAATGGGCATGCCTTGAGGATATCCTCATAAGTGAAATAAATACGTCACAGATATGTAAATATCACATCTTTTCTCTGGTATGAGAAAATAAAGATGTAAATGAGTTATATAACTGTATGATATATATTTTGAAATAGAAAATACTCATAGCGAAATAGGGTGAAGGGGAAAAATAGTGAGATTATAACACAAAAGAAAGGAAAAAAGTTTATGTATATAGGGGGGTGTTAGGGTGGGTAGGGCTATGGGGAAAAATGAGAATCAAGTGTGTCATATACTGGTATAAATTCTCATTGTGGAGTGTAATCATGATATGTATATGTAATGTGCCAATAGAGATTTCAATTAAAAATAAATAAAAATAAGCTTTTAAAAGCTTATAATAAGAGAGAGCTTTATGATATGTTCTACACTTATAGAAATACTAACATACAGCAGTAAATTGTGTCAGCTTGCTTGATTCAGAAGCCATGTAGTGATTAATAAAGCACACTTCTGAATATATGTGAAGAGCAATGAACTTTGGTCTACAGCCAGTCCTTTACTCCTTCCTCCTAGCTGGAACCATTCCCCTCTTCTGCCACTCATGATCTAAGGATCTTTGCACCCTCTCTCATGTCCTTCCACCATCGTATTCAAGCTTTTGGAACCAGAGACTGAATCTTCTGAAACCAAGAGTCAAATGGAACTTCTTACTATAGAAAGTGTGAGTGTCTTGCATTTTGTCCAGCAACTGAAAGTCTGATTAATACAGAAAGTTAGCATCAGAGACTCTGAGTATCCCTGTAATGATACCTGACCATGAAGCTTTTGGAACTGGTTTGAAATAAGAGCTTGGAAAACTGGTCAGAAGAAAGTCTATAAAATTGTGACCAAAGCTTGGGATGTAGTTTAATTGATAGATCAGTAGATGCTGCCAATAAATGCCAAACTTATAATGCTTCCATTATGATTAAAAAATCTATTGAAATGCAGAAAAGAGGTCGTACGTGTTGTAATCTGGTAAAAAGAAAATTTATATTTTTCCCATGTCCTGACAGCTTTGGGGGACTGAAATTATGGGCAATGGACTAATCTATCACAGGAAATTAATATCCAGAATGAGTTCTGTGGGCTGCTTTTACCTAGATTTATAACAAGAATCCATGTAGGGACAAAAACAAAAACAGCAGAAAAATTTGAAAAACTTAAGGTTTTTAACAAAAGCCACCATCTGTGAAGTTGGAGGAAAAGCAGTATGATTGTTAAAGAAATTAACCCGCTTAAAATGTAAGTATTTTGTGCAGAGAGCAAGAGAAAAATACCTTGAAGACATCTAAGAAATCATTCATGGCAGGATGAACTGAGAAGAAGTGTCATATTTTCATTTTAAAAAGCATCCCTAAGATGTCTGCTTGAGCAGAGGGAGGTACAAAGAAATAGTTACGTAGGATTCATTTCACTATGCTTAGACTTTCAAGCATGCAGAAGCCCCTGTGCCCATGAGTCAAGGGGTCCTGGCTGCTGCTTCTGCTCATGGCTAAGCTTGGTGTCATGCAAATTATGTTGATTTTAACAGCACCTTAAACGCAAGAGTGGTGAAATCAGATAATTTTACACTCAACAGGAAAGCCTTGAAGGTTAGACAAGAAGCCTCTGAGAGGTGAATGCATAACTAGTAGTAGCAAAACCAATGATACCACGGAGGGTATTGGAGATACCAGGAATGTAGAATTTCTGCTAAGGGAACTTGAAGGCCCTGAATTGAGTCAGTAATGAAACAGACCATGTATGCTGCAACCAGTAAGGACATAATGAAGGAACCACCCAAATATTTATCTGGAACTCAAAAAATATGCCTTAACTTGAACAAATATATCTTAGTTGTTTGACATAGAGCTATAAAATATAATGTTTGCTTTGCGAAGTTTCTGACTTGATTTGGACAAGTGTTTTCTATCTGCTTACTTCTCACTTTTTAAATGGAAATTTTATACTGAGCCATGAAATCATGAGATTATGTGATATTTTTCTTTATAATGGTTCAGAGCTAACAGTTTAATCTGAGAAGAGACGTTGGGTTTGAGTTTTTAAGAAATGATGAAACTTTTGAGATATTGAGGGAAGCAATTATTACAATTGTGGTTAAGATTGTTGTATCATGTTAGGCAGAATTGATAATTTCCTGTGCTACTTGGAGACTAGGTATGTCTTAATGAGATGTGTTTCAGTATGCAGTTGAGAGGAGTAGAGGGGGAGATTACATTTAATTGTGTCAACTTGATTGGCATGAGAATCAGTCAAATGGTTAGTAAAGCACACTTCTGTTTGACTCTAGGTCAATCTTGGATCTGTATCTGGTTCCTTTTATCTTCCTCTCTAACACTGTTTGCCTCCTCTGATTCATGGGTACCATGAACTAATAACTTTTAACTACTCTGCCCTTCTTCCAAGATATTTTGGTTGAGCCTGAAATGAATATCTTGAAACTATGAGACAAGTGAACTACTGCTTTTATTATCAGATATTATGTCTAGGACTTGGAAAACTGACTAAATAACATAAAGAAAATGTCTCGGAGAAGGATCTTATTCAGTAGTTATGGAGAGATTTTATCTCAATTTGATTAAAAAAAACATTTTTGACAAACCTACTTCCAACATCACATTAAATGAGAAGAATGGGAAGCTTTCCCTCTAAAATCAGGAACAAGATAAAGTATTTGCAAAAGCAATAAGACAAGAAAAAGTAAATAGAATGGATATTTGTAGGAAATAAATAAGTCAAATTATCGTTACTTATAGACAATGTGACCCTGTACAGAGAATACTCCCAAGTCCACCAAAAGATTCTTAGAATTAATAATCACATTTAGTAATGTAGCAAGATATAGAGCAGTATAAAATTCAATAGCATTCTATACACTAATAGTGAACCTTCTGAGAAACAAATAGGGGAAAAACACTCACAAAAGCACCCAGGAAAATTAAATCTTTGGAAATTAACCTAACAAGGAAGTAAAAGACTATAACAATGAAAACATAATATGTGCTCTATAAACAGAAATTGAAGCCAGAAAAAATGAAAAGGTATCTCTGTTCATTGATAGGAAGAAAATTATAGATAAAATATTCACACTTTCAAAATTGATACAGGTATGTATCACAGTCCCAAACAAAATGTCAGCATCAATCTGTAATTAAGTGGATAAAACAATCCTAATATTCATGTGAAACTGGAAGAGATCATAGTAACAAGAACTTCCCAGGTACAAGAGCAAAGTGTAATGTGTCTCAACAGAAGACCTCAAATTACATTGCAATTCCACTGTGATAAAAATAGCATGATACTGACAAAAAAACAGAGAGAAAGAACAATGACAATAAATAGAGGATGTAGAAAAATCTCTAAGTACATTGGAATATTTTTAATCTTTTACAAAGAAGCCAAATACATACACTGGAGGAAAGATGGCTACTTTACTCAATGGTGTTGGGGAAAATGGTCATACACAGATACAGAATATTAAATTTGGATCCATATCTATCATTGTGTACTAAACTAAAATTAAAATGAATTAAATATATAAATGCTAAAATAGTAACATGTAATCTGTTAGAAGATAAAATAGGTAAAATTCTTGAAGGCATAGGCATAAAGAAGGCATTTCTGAACAGATTCCCATCTGTACAGAAAATAGTATGGAGAATTAATATACTAGTTTATATGAAGTTAAAATGCTTCTTCACAGAAAAAAAAAAAAACAAACAGAATGAAAAGACATCCTTGAGAATGAAAAAACTATTTTGCAAACATTCTTTGGACAAAGGACTACTACCTAGAATATGTAAAAATCTAAAAAAATAGAAATAAACCCCCTAAAAAGTTCCAGTCATAAAATGTTTAAGTAAAATGAATAGACACTTCACAGAAAAAGAAGTATGAGTGGCCAATAATAAATGCCGAAATGCCCAACATTATCGGCTATTGTAGAAGTGCAATTGAGTTTAAAGAATAAAATGATCATTGTCAAGAAATCAGATAAAAATAAATGTTGAGAAGGCTATGGGAAACGTTGATGGTGAGAATGTAAACTAGTACAGCAACTATGGAAATTACTTTGTAGATTATACTGGAACTAGAAATTCCATTTAGCTCAGCTATTCTTCATTCTTGATATTTTCCCAAAACAATTAAAGACATCAAGTTATAGCAACACATGCATAAATAACCATGTTCACAGCAGCATATTTTATAATAGCTCAGGCTTTAAGGTAATCTACTTTTCCATCATCACATAAATGGACAAAGAAAATGTGGCATCTATACATATCAGATTGTTCTATCATTAGGAAAGATAAACTCAGGTCATTTGTAGGAAAATAGATGCTCCTTACGTCCAGTAAAATAATTCAGATACACAAGCTTACATATCATATAATTTCTCTCAGATGAAAACAGAAAATATAAATATAGAACAAAAAACAGATAGTTGGAAGCATTATTTGTTAAATAGGAAGGAAATAGTATGATACAAAGAAGGAAAAAAGTTAAAGTAAAGGCAACTACTAACATGCAAAAAAAAAAAAAAACAATAAACAATAAACAAGAGAACCAAGAGATAGTTGGAAGAGTATGTAGAGATGGAAAACATGATGAGTGAATTAAAGTTTATTATGTGTATGAACAAACTCTCCTCAAGGAATGTAAGCATGATATACTAAAAGTGTGATAATCCGGACATTTTCCATAGCATTTGATTTGGATTTTGAAGAATTCTTTTCGGTGATGGGATAGAGGAGAAATGTGGTATTTCAAAAAAAAAAAATTATAATCTGGGTATGTTATTAGTGAAGATGAAGCAGTTTGCTCTGGATAAGACGTAGATTCCTAAAAATGAATTCTGGAAATGAAGTCATAGTGATAGTTAAGTGATAAATTTTAAAGATATATTAAACTATTCTTCAATTCTATTTCAAAAACTTGAAATAAAAACATCAACAAATTGCACAAAGATGTTAATCTTTCATCATCCAAAGTGGATTATAATCAAACAAATCTAGAATAAAAAGGCAATTTTAGTGATAATTTATTTTATTGTGAAATAGGTACATTTTATATACATATTGTGATTACACTCAACATTGACAGTTTTTACCAGTATATGACATGACTTGATTCTCATTTTTTCCCATTCCCTTACCTACCCTACAAGCCCTACCCCCATGTACATAAGCCTTTTTTCCATTTTTCTATTATCAAAATTTTTTCTTTCCTCTCAAAACTTACCCTACCCCATTTCTCTTTGAATAGATTCTACGGCACAATATCTAACATACATTCTAGAACTCATTTACATTTTCAGTTTCTCATATTAGAGAAAAGACATGGTATTTTTATTTTAATCTGTCATTGTGTAGTCATGTGTTCTGGTGGTAAAAGAATAGAAGATCATGTTATGAGGTTTGTTTTCTTGTGTTCTGGGAAGTCTGTTCATGTCCTCTTCCATTATGCAGCCTCATTTGCAAAGCTACTGAAATCACATCTTACTGTAGGAGGAGCAGCCATATGGCTTGTGGAAAACACTACTAGACAATATAAAATGGAGTCTTGTTTCACCAATAGACTCTGGAGGTAAACTGTGCACTGGATGTGAGGCTGTCTACCGTGACAGCTCTGCACAAACCAGAGGGGTGGATAGTTACTCAATGAATTATTAACATTTCTTTTCTGGAGAGTCAGTTCATGTTACATGGACAAAAAAATTGAAAATATATAGGATAAAAGCAAACATGAAATTGTAATAATTCAAATCTAAGTAAACACACTGTATAAAGGCAAGTTCCTTTACAGGAAAAACAAACAAACAAACAAACAAACAAACAAACAAAAAACCCTACTCATTTGAGTAATTTGCTGGCCAAAAATGTAGCGACTCATTGATTTATATTGATGTCACAGAACTACACTTCTCAAGAGAATTGAGCTAGGGTAACTCACATCCACCTAACTGCTGAAACCTCTCCAAATCCTTCCTACTATAATAACATTTACCATTCTTCACAAGAGTCTCCTTCTACATACAATTATAGGGCCCCTGTGAACTGGATATGAAAGTGATTTTCCAGCTTCTCTCCTCTCTTCTTTAACTTCTACTTTCCTTTCTTTGTCTTTCCTTTTCTTCCTTCTTTTCTATTTATTTTATTCTTTCCTTTCTTTTTTCCCTATTGCCTTCTCTTTTTTGTCCTCTTTACTTTTTAGGTTATTATTTAACAATATTTTTATTGTGCATTAATTAAAGCAAACTACTGCAAGCTTGTTTGCATATTTTAAATTCATACTAAATATGTAAATTCATGCATATATAGACAAAATTATGTAATACAAAAATTCATATTGTGGCATAATAGCTATTAAATATTAATTATACTTATTTTACTTAAATTATCGTGCAAGTATATACTTTTTAAATTTTAATAACTTTCCAATAAATATTTGTTAAACATTACTTTAGTAGTTCTAACAATCATTGCTTAACACAAAATGTTTCTTCCAATGTGACAAAACAAGTGGCATTTCTAGTATCATTACAGTTACCTATACTATGTAATATGTTTTGTGGTGTAAAGAAAAAAGTTATCATTTGTCTCCCACAATATCAAAGGTTGACTGTGTTAGCCTAGCAGATTTGCTCAGGACTTGTCTCCTTGGTAGTGAAAATGGCTACTTTCATGTGAGAAGTGTATGCATCTACCCACTTGGAATCTGGTTAGGAAGACTCATGATTTTGAGTGTGGGAAAACTAGGGATAAAAGGACATCCTGATTTCTGTATGATCTGTTCAGGATCAAAGTTTCTGCAGAGTCAGAACTGTGTCTGCAGTCTCAAGGCTGAATAAGGTTTGCACCACAGCTCAGATTCCTGAGCACAAGAAAGCTGCCTTTCATTTTCAAAACTCAAAAATCAAAAGTCCTGTAGCAAGTCATTAATTGCAGCTCATCTTCAATTGGAAGAGATTTAGACTACACATGTTGATGGTAGTGTCAGGATATCTGTGGACATGTTTTAAAAATACAATAAAGACTATCATATTTTCAATAGCAAATTGTGGAATAGATAGAAATCTTCACAAGTAGGAGAAAAATATTAAATCCTCATTATGAAAACCCATTTAAGAGTGACTGTAGTATGTTACATGGAAATATTCAAAAGAGAAAATCTTTCTGAAAGAGTGATGTTTGGTCAAATGAATCAATAATATTGTCTCTTGTTTAGAGGTTTAAGTCATCAAACCCAGTATCACACAAATATCTATTATTGTCAAATATTTCTTCCTATGTAAATTTATTAAATAGAATATATTTTGAAGAAAAATGAGCTCAATATAAGCAATCAGTGTTATAAGTCCTTGTTCACTCAATATAAATTTATTAACATGGGAACATCTCTAAGGATCAAAGACTGGGGAGTATAGTATTTTTGAACATGTGAGCTTTGTGTGTGTCCTGCCTAACTAATTTGATTTTAGGTATATAAATGTTACATTAAGTCAGGTAGAAATCAAAGTCTATAGTTAAATCATGGATTTCCAGAAATAGAGCCAATTTTGTTTTAAATAAAATAAAATAACAGACACCCAAGCTTAAATTATCTAGCTAAATGTCTGTGTGGGGAATTTCACACATCCTCCACACTTTCTGCTTTATTCTAATCAGAACCATTAGTCTTCTCATTCTTCTGAATATGAAATTCACCTGCTGTGGAAAAATACAAGACTATTCTATTTTCTTTTGTAAAATACAAAGTCACTTTTCAAAATCATGTTATTTTTTAAACATCATTTTGTTCATTAACGAAGATCAGTCAAAATCAGGTTTAAAAGAAATTTATTAATGAAAATAAGGAATTAATTTTAATCATAATGTTGCCAAATTCAGAGACATAGGTAATGAAAATAACCATATGATTTTTTCTTTCTGCTTTTGTATAGTGTAATTGTAGCCCTGAAGTCTTTTTAAAAAGCCAAAATAGAGTTAGCAGCTCTGCAATTGGAATGCAATATGACTACAAAATGTCTAAGAATGGAGAATTAGAACATGGATTTTTGAATTGTAGTCCTAGAATTACAGTGCTGTGTAATTTGAGGACATGCAAGACTCTCAAACTTTTCATCTGTGAAATAGAGGATAGATTTTATACCTACTTTTGAAGTGTATACATAAAAGAAGGTAGCATGTGTACAGGTAGATTTGAAGAATGAAGACTGATATATGTTACAGTCATGATAGGGGATCAGTTTGGACCAAGGAAATCCACAATTCCTTCTGAAAGTAATCATTAGTAGTCACCGCGCACACTGTGAGTTGCCTCATCATATGTTAACACTCCATTATTTCACTCTAGTAGTAATTCTAACAGCATTCTAAGATATAATATCACTTTTATTTTGCAGTTGATTAAGCTGGGGATCAGTAAATATTTAGAGACATTTCTTAAGGCCACATATTTAGCGAGGACGAAGGAAATGATATGCTTCTTTGGCATTGTCAAATAATATTCCAGGCTCCACAAAAAAAAATAGATTTTCCTTTAATCTTATTAAGATATTGAGTAATTAGTGACATTAATCTAAAATATATTTTATTCAGCTTTTATAGGTGTTTTTATTAGATGTATGCTTAATTTAAAAGGAGCTTCACTTTAGTTGAATAGGAATATCCATTGGGGCTTGTATGAAAGTCATTTCATGCATTATTTCAAATAAGAAAACATTACTATTATTGCATATATAGCTAAACTAAAACTTAAGTCAGCTAAAGAATTGCCTATACAGGTGGTGTTTAGTGCCATTACTATATATCACACCTAGGTTCTTATGTTACTGACTTTACGTGATACACTATTTTCATATTCTATATATCTGAAGCATATTTCTACTGAGTTATTGAAATTCTGGACATTATTTTTTTTCTGGTGCATCAAACTTTAAAAAGCTGAAAAACAAATCATCAACTGAGCAAATGTTGTGAATATAAAATCTTGAAAATCTAAGCTTTCCTTTGGTCCTTTATTATTTCTCAGCAGTTCACCCAAAGGTCTTTCAGGTACTTTCTTTTTTTTTTTAGGTTTTTTGAGACAGGGTCTCGCTTTTGCGGTTCAGGCTGGCCCTGAGCTCAGCCTCAAACTCACATCACAATCCTCCTGCCTCTGCCTCCTGAGTGCTGGGATGACAGGCGTGAGCCACCACGCCCGGCACTGTGGTATGTGGTACTGGTTGCTGCTGGGTGTGGGGTCTCCACACCCAGTATTGTTATGTAGTTACCGGGGAATCGAACCCGGGCCCTTGTGCTTGCAAGACAGGCGCCGGAACCACTGAGCTAACTCCCCGGCCCTCTTTCAGGTACTTTCAACAGATAGGACAAATGCAATTAGTGGAAAAATCTCAAAAACTAGTACAATCCATCCAAATTACAGCTTCACGTTTCCACACCCAACCTCCTGGTATGACTCTTTTACTGTAATGATCGCTAGAACAAAACTTCTAGTTTGTCTTCTCAACACAAGGCTCCATGGAAACAAAGAGAGAGGTTGATAATACACAAAAAGTGGAAGTTTTATCTGGCAGAATTCCTGAGTTTCCATATTCCTTGTCATTCCAAAAATTCACTGTCTTACTGTCTTTGCACTGCTGTCATAAAACACACACATGATCATTAATGTGATTTCTCAACTTGAGTAAGGACCTCCTAACAGAGTAATAAAAGTCTGGATGTTTCTGTGCAAATGACTGACACAAATTGAAAAGGGAAGACCCACCCCAGATGTGGATGGCATCAATTGATAGGCTTTTAGCATAAACAGATAAAAAAAGAATACAAGAAGGAAGATTTCCTTCTATCTTATTTGAATATAAAATCTTTGCCATTGCCTTTGGACACTTCTCTTCAGTTCCTTCATTTCTCCAACACAGACTCCAACTTTGCAATGCAGATCATTTGACTTTCTTAAGAACATTTGCAATGGGTTCTGCAGTAAGCCCCACACCTTCAACCATTCACGCAGATGGCCTTTCTGTATTTCAACTGATTCTACGGGCAGCCATTGTAAGCCTATCTAGTAAAACCCTCATTTAATCATTTACATGTACATAGGAATATTAAACCTGTTCCCTGATTGAATCTTTGCTAATTCAACATGGATCTGGGTAATTCTCAAATACTAATAAATATTTATTACATTTTCAGGATGAGAAGTCCAACATGAAGGTGCCAGCAGGTTCAGGGTCGGTCTAGGATATTCTTGTTATTTTCTTAGCTGTTAGAAATACAAAGCAGCTCTCTTTCAAGATCCTATATATGGCTCTTAATGCCATTTGTGTCTTGATATTGCTCTTTTGATACTATATAGCAGTCTAAAACTTTCTATCTAAAGTTTCTAACTGATAAATCAAAAACTGAATATTGACTAATGCATTTAGGTAGTGTTTTTGGAATACACAAGGTTTGGTAATAGTAAAGTAAATCAAAAATAGTAAAGATGTTTTCTAAATATATAAAAAATACCCAGAAAGGAAACAAAGAGATCACACTCATCTGAATGAAACTCAATTTTGTGTCTTGAATATTGCTGGTCATTATAATGTGAAACCACAGTTACTAAAACTACAGAAAACCATAATCAAAGAACAGTTATAGAAATATAACCCTTAGAAAACAAGAAAAGAATGTTCACTTGGGAGAAAGTTTGGGGTTACAGGGATAATAATTCTGTCTTATTTTCTAGTTTATGCTTTTTTGTTCATTGTGTTTCTTTCCTTTCAGTATGAGAGAAGTAGACAATACCTCTGCCATCTACTAAAAACCAAGTATACTCCACAAACATTCTCCCTCTCATTTAATTTAATTACTATAATTCTCTAAATTGGACCATGTTATGTAACAGTACGACTTTACTGCAAAAGAATTGAGATTAAAAAAAAAATTATGGAAACTTACCACAGTAACATAACTTATAATGTTATTTCTCAAATTTGAAACTTTATCTCACATTAATTATACAACTCATAATTTTCAAGAGAATCAAGTATTATGATTTAACTAATCAATATTTTTCAAAGGATAGTGAAACTGTATATATACATGAACACAGGCAGTGTATAAGTGTTTTTGTAGATACACATACGTATATGCCTATATGAGCATACATTTTCTATAATACACCTGCTTTGTATTTATCAAGAGAGGAGAATTTTCTGCTTTCCTTCCATGGTATCACGACATTTTATAAGCATGAGATCATGTGTTCTCATTCACATTCAAGCTTTCTGGAGAAATGTGAAGATGGCTAAAAGTAAGCAAATGGCAACCACTGAAAAAAGAAAGCAAAATATATCCATGGCAGAATACAAGGAAGAGAAAAGGGGTGAGGGGAATTTTGGTAGAGGTGTGAATGAGCCCTGTGCTGAAGGGTAGCAGACTTTCTACTGGTGGCTTTTACTTACTAGAACTGCCTTTAGATTTAATACTTTTATGAATGAAATAATTTAAAGGCACAAGTATTTATGTTTTAAAGACATTTGAAGAGAGACAGTATGCTGTTACTGAAAGCAATTTAAGCAAAAAGTAGATTTCTAGAAATAATTGTTAATGTGGGATTCTTCTTATGCCAGTTTAATTTGAGAAACTGTAAGTATCACAGTTCCTACCACTGTCACTCAGTACAAATGTTTCAATATTTATTTGAGAATGTGTTCACTGGGGACTTGTCATCTTTCTTACTCCCCTAGCTGGAAACTAAAACTGATCTCTTTCTGGTTTTGCTTTTACTTTGCTTTTTTCATATCTATCCGCTAAAAAACTCAGTGTCTCTTGAAAATAACATTGCACAATACAGTTGGAGAAAGGAAAGTTTGGCTTTTTCCTCTTTTCCTTTCTGGCTTTCTTTGAACTTCAACCTGCTATTTTTGACAAGGATCTAATCAGGTCTCAGAAACAGTGCTAAAGGGATCAGCCAAGTAAGCCTATTTGGCTGAATGTGGTTAGACTTGTAAGGTCACTTCATTATCTCAACCTGGCATATTTGAATGAATCCAAAGACATCTTCATGGATTTCTCAGTTTGGCCCCCTTTCCTGGAAGATTTTCTATCTATGGCTGCACTTTTACTCATTTTATATGGCCGCTTGGACATAGAGCTCCACTACATCCTTCAGCAGGATTTAAAATGGCTCCAGCTGCTATTTCAAAATTAACCAACAGCACATACTGGTGAGGCTGTGGAGAAAAGGAACCCTTCTCCTCAGTTGGTGGGAATGGAGACTGGTACAATCACTATTGAGACCAGTGTGGAGATTCTTCAAAAAACTAGGATGAGGTCCCATTTGCCCCTGTGATTCCCTTGCTGAAGATATACATGAAAGAATTACAAGACTCATATCACCGTGACATATGTGCACCCATGTTTATCGCAGCTCAGTTTGTGATTGCTAAATCTTGAAACAACCCAAAAGTTCATCAACTGGAAACTTGATAAAGAAGATGTGGGTTGATATATATATATATATATGGAGTATTACTGAGCCATAAAGAATGGTAAGTTTGAGTTATTTATACTCAAATACAGGTACCTCGAAGACATCCGCATAAGTGAAAAAACATGTCACAGATGTGTAAATATTGTATCTTCTCTCTGGTATAAGAAACTTAAGATGTAAATGAATTCTAGAATGTGTGATAGATATTGTGAAATAGAAAATATTCAAAGGAAAATATGATGTAGGGTTAAATAATGAAGGAAAAGAAAAAATGTGATGGATAAAAATGAAATAAAACTTATGTATATAGGGATTGGGAGGGGGTTATAAGTTTGGGTAGGAGGATGGGGAAAAATGAGAATTAAGTCCTGCCATAGAATGTTACAAAGTCTCAATGTTGTGTGTGATTGCGAGATGTATATGAAATGTACGATTAAAATTGAAATTTAAAAAAATAAAAAATAATAAAATGGCTTCAGCCATGCTTACTTTCCACTGTGTGTCTCTTGTGGAAACTCTCACACATCTTCTGAGCCCAGGAGGCTTTGGAATCCAGATATCCCCCAGATTTCTATCTTGTGATAAAGTATTACTTTTGGTGCTTTAAGGATAAGCCACTACTCTGTATCATCATCCAACAATGGAGAAAATATTAAATGACTTCTAAAGAAACCACTGAACACTCACTGGTAAGTTTGTGGATGAGTTAGGAAACCTCTGTCCCTCTTATTACAGGTACTCACAGGATGGAAAAGGGTTTCTGAAGAAATCACTCTGGGTTCACCTGCTCCTTTATCCTATGAGCTGGCAGGTGGGAAAAAAATAATTGTAAAACCAAATTTTAATGTTTTTTTTTCCACTATATGCTTTGTTTTTCCTAATAGAAAACATTTTATTTCAATATCGCCTCAATACTAATACCCACTGTATAAATACTACTCTTGAACCTAACATTTAAAGAGTTGAAATTTTACAATATATTACATAAAGAAACACACTGCTAAATAAAGAAAGTCTAGGTTTTCATAAGATTCTAGCCCATTTGAAATTTTCCAAAAATTTCAAGTCTCCTGCACTCCTATAAGCTAAAATTGATAGACATTGACAATGGGAGACTCCAAAGCCATCTCACCTGAACTCTGTTTCCTAGAGCATTATGTTTCTTTATTTTAGGATTGGACTTTATCCACTGTTCTGGTGACACATGAAGGATAGGGAGTATGGTTTTTAAATTTCCATATTACATACCTCAACTCCATCCAGTTTTTCTGATACATATAACAATTTTTTGAACAAGTGATCAAATAAGAATAAAATATAACTAACTTAGAAACAATACTCATCTCTTCTGTGAATCTAGTTAAAATCTTCTTATACAGGATTATACATAATGATCAGGAGCAAGAGAATCATCTGCTATTCCCTAATCAGGCATTTCCTGAGATTGAAAAGAAACACTGAACAATTCCTGATGTGTTTTTCAACTTTCTGTAAATCTCCTTTACACTTTTCCTTCACAATTCTCTACCCATCTCAGCTTTTTTCTTTACATAGAGGAAATCATAAGTGTTCAGAGCAAACTATCAGATTCCTTTGTAGACATCTGCTAATTTCTTATACCTATAATAAGACCAATGCAAAAGGATTTTGCCTTGCAGGAGATAGCCATAACATAAAGAACCAAAATAATTACTTTACCTTTTTAAAATTTTAGTATTTCATTAAAATTGGAAAATTTTGAATGAAAAGGCACAGAGGCACGTAAGACTACATTTTGAAAAAAAATAAAGACAGAGGAGATTATTTCTGGAACTGTAGAATGAATAAAAGTTTGGCCAGCTGGTAAGGGAAGAAAACTGAATGAGAACACGAGTGGGAATGAAGGGAAGCAAGTGCTAGAGAAGGACTAAGTTACTTATCAATCAGGGATGAGTGTCAGAGACTCATGCCAGAGCCCAGGTGGATGGAGTGGAAAAGACAGAAGCAGGAAGATGGGCTGGCCTCCTACATTAAGCTCTAGGCATCTAGATTACCCATATAGGCCCAAGTAATGACAGTGATGACTGACTTTAGGATCACAGAGAGCAGAACAACATAATCCCTAAACTTGCAGTGTGGTGTGGAGAAAGGACAGTTTTTGAGTTTTTAAATAGTGCACTCCTGGCAGGCCTCAAAGTTGAGGCAAAAATTTTGAGGGCATATGGGTTCTCTAAAAACTGAGGCCACTAGAGGGATTTCTTGTGAGCTCAGTAGCTGCAATACAGACAGAAGCTCAGGCTCAAAGACTGCAGGATAAACAGCATGTGAAGTGAGGACCTTAACAAGCTAGCTTTTGACAATGGTACCTCAGTCTTCCTGGAACTTAGGTCATGCATGGTAAAAGCAATATGAGAAAGATGAAGGATGTCAAACTGATTGTATGTAGACCCACATTCATCCTTGAGCTAGTTCAGTTCTAGTATTAATTTTTTATTGCTGCTAAATTCCCAAACTAAACCAACTAACTGCTTTATTATAAAGAGGAAATATTTAAATGTTCTACCCCTGAAATTTGTATATTGACAGAAATATGAAATCAATGAGCCCATTGCTCTAGATATCCCAGTTTCCAGTCTCCTTGTTTCTGTTTATTCACACACTGGGAGAGAATGCAATTAGAGTGACTTTATATCCCTGCATTTCTTTTTTGTTTGTTTGTTTGTTTTAACAGGGTCTCTCTCTGTAGTTCAGGCTGACCCCGAGCTCAGCCTCAAACACACATCACAGCAATCCTCCTGCCTCTGCCTCCCTAGTGCTGGGATTACAGGTGTGAGCCACCACACCTGGCCTTGTGGTTTGTGGTTCTGATTGCTGCTGGGCTTGAGTCCCTATGCCCAGTATTGTATGTGGTTACTAGGGATCGAACCCGAGTCCTTGTACTTGCAAGACAGGCTCTGGAACCACTGAGATAAATTCCCGGCCCCCCTGCATAATTGTTAATAATGTTCTCCACTTACTTCCCCAAGTGACTAATTTATGGTTACTATTATGGTTTGGATCTAGAACATTCCTAAAAAATTCTCCTGGTTTCAGAGATGGAGGTTTTGAAAGGTGAATGGGTCATGGCGGCAGGGCACACTAATCAATGTGTCAGTATGCTAATAAGTTTACAGATGATCTGGCTGTTGTGATGTGTGTGTGGCTTGCTTGAAGACGAGGGTCCTTAATTTAAAAGGGCGTATTCTTCTCAGTGACTTCCTGTGTCTACTTCTCTCCCTGATTGTGGCTAACTTGGGCTGAATTGTTTTTCCTGCCAGCCATGGACTTTCATGATAACTCTTATGCCTTGGAGTGAACCAAACATAAACTGAATCACCTGAAAATCACAACTGAAAATGTACTTTTCTCTTTTTAAATTGCATATGTAAGGTTTCTCAGCAAGAGGAAAAACAAAGTGGTTATCTTATAATAGTAAAATAAGTCGTGGAGATTTTTTTTACCTATTTCATATTAGATAGCTCCATCATAACACCTAATATTTTCTAAGTATGCAATACACTCCCATAATCATTTCAAAGCAGTATGATTGCATTCAACAAAAGGTTTTGAAATGTATACAATTTCCTCAAAGGTAGAAAAATTTTAATTTCTTAGGTCAACTGTAAGTAGCATGGTTTGCCCTTTGTAAGGTGATTTCTGGACAAACTAATGATGTATTTTTCCATTAACAAAAGAAAGTGTGACATAAATAATGTAAGAACCAAACTATTTCAACTCATATAGTTGAGACTATTTCACTATAAGTCATGACTAATGCCTTAAGTTTAATATCAGTGTGAGGAAAACACAGTAATTAGCAGGTTCTTTAGACTCAAAATATGTTTGGATGAACTTGGGACTATTATATTAAAGTTGTATTATATTACTAAAATCAAAGGGGAAATATATTTTTGTCCTTTTTAGATACTCATTATCATTTAGATTTACTGCTGTGGAATACCTTTTGCAGATTCCTTTTTTAAAAAGACCAATCTGCTCCTAACTGGTGAATGATTGTTGTTTCCTGGCAATGAATCCTTCAATGAAAGGTAAGCTATTATTTATGGAAAACTAAAATACAGAGAATAATAAATATTCTGTTAGCTGATAATATCATACAAGGTAGTAGAGGATCCCCACCTTATAAGGCAGGGTGGTGGAATGATATTAGACAAACAGGAATCCTAACTGACCACCAGCTACTATACGTGCCAAAATGCCAGACAAGGTGTTTAAGCCACAAGGAGAATGCAGGTTCAGTGCTTAACCTATCCACTTCACATAGCAAATGTGACTCCATGTCTGTTAATTACCATGATCTTCATACAGGATTCCATCCTTGTTATATTTCTGTACTGGCTTTAGCCAGTCCCATCTAGTACCAATTTAAATTATTACCTCAGTAGGAATGACAACTGTATTGTAGACTATACCACATAAAGAGATGAGAAAAGACTTCCAGGACTGATCCATAAAGTGGTGAGAATTCAACTGTTCCTCCTTTGTGTTTATTTAATATCCTCAGTTCTTTGAAGACCGTCCCCTCCATGCCTCTTACTTTCTCTGTGCTTTTGTCCTTTCCATCTACAGGAATTCTGAGTCACCTTGAAGAACTTTCCACTCCAGTTTCTAACTTCATTCAGATGTCCTCCTTGCCAAGTGTCAATTTTTTTTTAAATAATGTTCTGTTTCTAGTTAACCAAGTCTTTAAAACAAGGCATCCTTCAGAATCTTTCCAAAGCAGCCTTTAATATTACTGAGAGTAAGATCCTTGTTTAAAGTTCTTGGAAGTCACATTTTATTATACCTTAAATGTGTGGAGATACACCATCACCTCCACAAAATACATAGACTTTTTCAAATTGTCACTGCTCTATGCATATTTTATGCCCCTTTTTCTTATGCATTGTCCCTGGCATCTGTCAAATCAATTTCTCAAATGGCCTATCAGTTTCTCACTTGAGGCCACCACATCTCAGATATAAACCCAGTTGTACCAAATGCCTTCATGCACTGCAGACCACTGTCATAACTAAATACAAATATTCCTATTTCATAAATCAAGGATATGAAACAAAAAATAAAGTCACAGAGTCAAATCATGTTCCAGTCTGGTTTTTGTCTTATTTTTAAAGTTATTTTACTTGAAAGAAATCTGATAATTGCATATACATGTAAATAAAGTGTATAATCTGTAGCCTCTGGATTTTGAGTAATATCTTACAGTTGTATCAAGTAGGCTTCTTGTGAACTAAGAGATGTGATAAAAATGAGTATATTTAAATAATAAACAGTGATTGCCATCGATGTTCCTCAAAATGCTCCCCTTTGCTTTCAGCACATTTATTCCATCATTCCTGCTATTTTCTGAAGCAGTTCTGAAAATTCCTTTCCATGAACCTAGTTCTACTGCCATGGTAACTTCAATGGCCTGAATCAATCCAAAACACAACCTTTCATGGACATTTTAAGTTTGTAAAAGAGTCAGGAGGAATCCTATGGATGAGACGTGCCACATTTTTACAAGTTTGCTTTTCTATTGTATGTCCCTTGGCATTCACCATGTTGTAGATTACACCACATAAAGAGATGAGAAAAGACTTTCTGAACTGATTCATAAAATGATGAGAATGATAATGTAAGTCTATTTGAAATAAGAGATAGTATTTTTAGGGGAATAAATAGCAATATGTTTTTAGTATAATTTTTTAGAAATAAATGTATTTATTTTATCCCTTTCCCCTCCCTATTGTATAAAAGATGTGTTTCCATTTTTGCTTCTATTTTTACTTTTCTTCTTATCCCTTCCTAAGCATTTACTTTCTCTTTTATCACTGATGCTCTATTGCTCAATGACAATGATCAGTCCCTGAAATGCCCCAATGCCTAACACTATCTGAGTGAAAACTCTGGGCTGCCTTCAGCCTTAGTATCATTTTGGTATCATTTATTTAGGACATTCAATATCCTTTTATCTTCTTGGAGAGATCCAGTTTCAGATTGTAAAAATCTCAACGGGTCTCTCTCTAGGTGAAGTTGGAAAATTTTTCTGGTACTTTATAGAGAGCTGTACACAAAAGATAGGAATTTTGGCAAATGATTGTAGAAAACAAGATCATCCAAACTGTCCACAAAAAATTAACCATCCTAATAAAAATTCACCCTTAGGCTTAGACCACTTGTTTTACAATTTTAGCTCAATTTTCAAGGTTAAATACACTTAAATAAGGAGAGAGGTCTACATTATATGCATTAAATAAAATTAAAAAGTTAAAAATATACAGAGGAGTCCCTGATTTGAAATAATACAAGTAATTAGGAGGGAAAAAAGAAATAAGGACTTCCAAGCATCAGACATACATCCTGACTTAGTCACTTTTGCTGTGGCTGAGACACAATGCCCAACGTCTACAATTTAGAGATTACTTTGGCTCATGGTTACAGTCCATAGTTGGTTGGCTCCAAGGCAGAGCCTCAGGACAGAGCCTCAGCCAGACAGGTTTCTCAGGTCTGCTCACACCATGGTGTATGGGAAGCAAAAGGAAGGAAGGAAGAACTCAGAGATGGAGCCTGCATGGCTGTACTCCAGGGACACATCCCTTCCAATAAGGTCCCACTGATTAGACCTGGTTGAATTTACATATTCATCTACTTGAAGATTTACTTTTTCTTTTTTAAGCTTTTTTGAGACAGGGTCTCACTTTGTGATTCAGGCTGGCCCTGAACTCAGCCTCAAATGCACTTCACAACAAGAGGATTTACTTTTTTAACAAACAAGAAATGTAAAAGATATAACTTATCTTATCTGAAGGCTTTAGAAGAAATATAAAATCTTTAATAAATATGGAGACATCCATTGCAAATTTTTGTGTTACGAAGGTTAAAAAGTTCTTGGATACCTACTGTTAAAAGCTCTTGAGTGAGACAAATGAGTAAGAAACTGAAGGAACTAATGTAGACGCCCAGTAAAATAAAATTTGATCTATTCCAGAAACCTTTAAAAATCATGTACTGCTTTATTTCAATAAGAGTAAAGGGCTTAAGCATCTTGTAACACATGACCATTCCAGGGAAATGAAAAATACCTTATCAGACAAGACAATGCAGGTAACTCTTTCCATCAGTGAGCTGTGACATTTGAAATCTCATTTATGGTATCACTAAGGTAAAATCTGAGTGTTGGAAAAATTTAAAAAACAAAAAACAGAACAAAACAAAAACCTGTGTATGTATCAAACACATCTAGTCAGAGAAAAGACTCAGTGCATGTGTGTGTGAGATGAATTACACTGATGTCTGTTATAAATTCCTAACATAGCTCATGAGATCAATTAAGATGTTCAAGCAGCTACAAAAAGAATGATTGAGGCAAATGGTAACATCAGGATGACCATATGGTGAGGGGAAACTAGAACTGTTTGGACGTAAAATGAGAGCCATTGGAATTCTAGTTACAATCATACACTACACAGAGAGGAGATCACAGGAAGAGATGGCCAAAAACAACACTAGAAGAACAGTTTGGGCAGTGATAAAGGCAGACAAGTTCGTGTTTCCAAGTCAATAAACAGGTGGTGAGGACAGGGTGTGACATCATCTGTGTCTGCTCTTTCCCCCACCCATAAACAGAGTCTCATGACTTGCCACAGAGCCAAGTATTTAAAACGCCCTCAGTGTTTTAAGCAACCAATGTGGGTTTAGTGTGGAGGTGTTTAGCCAATGGGAAAACTATTTTTTTAAATGAGACCATTAAAGGTTGTAATTCTCCCGCTTTTCTCAGGAACAGAGCACATTAATTGTGTTTATCTCTGTATAATCTAGGACTGTATCTCTCAAGGCTGCCCAGTGGGCTGTGCAGCTATAAGCCATCAGCACCCCAGGATACAATGGCCTTTGGAAAACTTAGCTCACCTAGAAATGCATTATCAGGTCATAACAGCCCTGCCAGCTCATGTCACCCCTGTAGTAAAGTTTAAAAGGCTTTCATTTTTGACGTCTTCTTCAAACTGCTGAACTGTGATAGGCAATTTAGCCTAGCTTTTCACAGTAGTCCTAAATCTATATTTAATAATGATTCTATTGTATGTTAAAAAGAATACTCTTTGAAAATATTCATCAATTAAAAATATTGAAACATAAGAGCCTAACCCAGCCCTTTAGACACAATATCTCATTTGGAAAGTGTATTAAATCTTTTGATTCACAAATAATGTAGATAATCTGAATATTTTTGAACTGTCTGAAGCTAAATGGAAATCTTAAATTGGAAAACACCTCATGATAAGGTAGAAAAAAATGATCTTCAAATGATGTTAAGAGAGAAAATCATTGTGTTTGATGTTCCAATGCCTTATTTCTCAGGGTTGGAAGACAACTTAGGAATTTTCAATACTGAAGCCCCCCTTTCCTCATCCTTCAGGCCACTGTGAGAATATTGACCAGCCTACTTTCACTCTGGAGCACATTTCTTTTCTGCCTTCCATACTGTAGTTGTATACTTTCTCTGACAAAAAAGAAAAGAATATGAATATTGAAGACACGAAACTCACTGTATATGTGATATGAGACCTTCAACTCCTTTTGGTGATTGGACTCCCACATCTTCAAAACAAGTATATTAAATTTGCCTCACAAGTTTGTTATGAGGACCAAATGACATAAATGACACAGTGTGCTTGAGGCTACAGTTGCTGATAGGAAATGTTTATTAAATTTAAGTTATCATTATTATTACAATAAAAGTGAACTGAGAATAAAAGAAAAGAAAGCTTATATAGAGAGAGGGCAGGGATTGTAGGTGGGCAGAGGGAAAAAATGAGAATTAAGTCATGTAATGTACTTATACAAATTCTCAATGTCAATTGTGATCATGGTGTGCATATAAAGTATATCAATAAAATCAATTTTTTTAAAAAAATATCTCAATAGTTCTATTTTAATCATCTGAAATAACATCAAAAACTGCAAATACTGTACTAGATTCTAAAGTTATGTTGATGAAGGAACATTGTACCTCCCCATAAAAGGCTCACAATCAAGTAAAGTAGTTAAAATTAAAAATGAAACAATTAAATGTTGAATAAGGACTGGACTATAAAAGATGCAAGTCAATGATAACATGAAAAGAGATAGAGATACTTAACAATGGAACTTTATGTAGAATGGAGAAGCTGAACAAAATGAGAGAGGTAATAGGAAAGAATTACAGAGAATCTATTAACAGTTTTTATAGGTCCCTGTTAAAACTTAGTATTTAAGTTCCTATTTTTCATTTCAGATTATTTTAATAGGCAGTTGGAGCAATAATAGACTATGAATGTTATTTTTAATATGTTTATAAAGTAGTGAAAATTTAAGTATGTCACAGTTATAATTGGAGAAAAATATAACATGTAGAAAAGTATACCAACTGTTACTGTAGTACAACTCCATAACCTCAGTACTAATGAAAATTTTGTGGGAAGACAATCCCAGCTTGATAGGAGGATTGTGAGCAGTTCTGTTTCTATCTACCAGTTGCTAAAATTCTCTTTTGTTCACTAGTCCTTGCCAATGAGAAACAAAAAATGTCTGCAGATATTAACAAATCTCTATGAGGGAGAGAACTCCCCACCCCGTGTCCACGCGAGATCTGTGTATTATAGACAAAGTTTAAGCAGGAAGTTAAAAACACATGTAAATTCTAATCAAGCTGTATCATGAAAGACTGTATGAAATGAGAAGCGATTGAGCTAAGTCCTGAATCATGGGTAGGTTTGAATACACAGAAATACAAATGAAAATCCTTCAAAGAGAAAAGCCATTTACGAGAGAAATGACCATTGTGGAAAGTACAGAAGAAGAGATGGGAACGGGGAAATCTTTGTGTGGTGATGATGTTAGGAATATCGGATGTGTGGAACATCGGACACTTCAGAGTAAAGAGTTATATGACCGAACATTAGAAAGTGGATACTGTAAACAAACAAACAAAAAAAATGAAAGTGATGGAAGACAGATTAGTTTAAAAGTTATTATAGCAATACAAGCGAAAGGCAACGGGGGTGTTCTAGTTTGTGTTCAGATGTCCCTTCCAAAGCCGTAAGCAGATGAAACTTTAAAGGCAGGTGAACCTGAAATAAGTGATGGAGGGGCTGAGGGTGCGTGACTGTTAAATCAGTGCGCGCGAGTGATTAGTTTGGCAAAGCTCTAATCCCAGTAGTGTGAATAAGATAAAAGGAGGAGAAAGAGGCCCTTAATCCTCTCCCTTGCTGCCCTTGCTGTGCTGTGGGCCCCATGAAGTGCCTGGCTGTTACTTTTGCCACCTTGTAAGAGCTATGTTGCTTTTGCTGTGATTCTTGTTTGCATTCCAGCCACAGAACCAGTAGATATGGACTGAGACCTCTGTGAACTGTAAATCAAATAGACTTCTCCCCTTTCAATTTTGGGTGTCAAGTATTTTGTCTCAGTAACAATAGCAAAGTAACTAGCACACGGGGTAAATTTAGACATCCACAAAAGAAATGAATAGTGATACATGGTCAAAGAAATATTACAGGAGGGCCAGGGAGTTAGCTCAGTGCTTCTGGTGCTTCTTGCAAGCGCAAAGACTCGGGTTCGATCCTCAGTAACCACATACAATACTGGGTATGCAGACTCTCGCCCAGCAGCAACCAGTTCCACATACCACAGTGCCGGGCGTGGTGGCTCATGCCTGTAATCCCAGCACTCGGGAGGCAGACGCAGGAGGATTGCTGTGATGTGAGTTTGAGGCTGAGCTCAGGGCCAGCCTGAACCACAAAGTGAGACCCTGTCTCAAAAAACCTAAAAAAAAAATTACAGGAAACTAGACAATTCTAATACCGAGTGAATCTGAGGAGAAATGTCTTATTCTTGACAGTTTGATAAAAACCTTATAGAATTGTATATTACAAGAAATAAAAATATCATTGAGAAATATCATTCTTTTCTGTTGTACAATGCACATCTATACAAAACTGCTCAACAGATAATAAAAAATACAAATTGAAAATAAAGGAAAGGATAAACTGCAAAAGTCAAAGTGGAATTCTGAGTAAAACTTATAGACACCAAACCAACGAAAGAGCTGTGCTCATGTTCACACACACACACACACACACACACACACACACACACACAAAATCAGGAACTTCCAGCAGTCAATGACACATAAAAGATGTATTCTGAGGAAGAAGAGTGAGAGACAGAAATCAAAACGTCCTGTCAAAATAATGAGAAGGCAGAGCTGACCACTCCAAGGAGTGTTTCATTAGAAGAAAGGCATTAAAAAATGATCATTACACTTGAGCATTTGAAAAGCCCTTTAACTAAAAGCAGAGCAGAACTTATTAGATTGATTAACTTTTTTGGAATATTAAATTTTAATTTTTATTAAAAATGATAAAGATTTCTCGATGCAAATAGTTTATCACTTTGATTATCATAGTTCCAAGTTAAAACATTGGTTTGTTTTAAAAGTTCCTTGAAAAACAAATTCTGCAATGCATAATTTATAAACATTTTTGTCTTCAATTTCAAGACTCATTATGTGTAATAAACACAAAAGACATAATTGTACTGACCAAGATATAAAACTTACCAAAACTGTGTGGTAGAATGGGAGGAGTTGAGACAATGCAGGAAGGGAAAGAACTGAAGAAAGCATAAATGTACTAATTACTCTTCTATATCAGACAAATCATGAGATACCATGTAAAATTCTAAAATTACTTAACTGCATGCATCAATTGACAGTATGAACTATGATTTCTAGTTCAAGATAACTGAAGTTCTATATTTGCTTTTCTTTCTTGAGCTCAGCTCAGTAAAATGTGAATAATTAACCATGGATAACTTGTAACAGTAAAGACAATGGGTGAGAAATATTCATAAATTGATTTATTCTTAGATAAATTACAGGTAGACAGACCAGATGAAGCTATCACTTAAAATACCCTCTAACAACTTCATTTCAGTCAGAAACCCAGACAGTCCTCAAGCCTAATGCTTGTAGATGCGATGAGCAAGGGTAAAAATGGAGCTGAAAAGAGGAGCCTAGGTACGAAACTAGTGAAGATGAAAAAATTAGCACACTTTCATTCTTTCTTCTCTTTGCAGAGGATGAGACAATTTTTGTCATCTTACAAGAAAAATTAGATATGAGTAAATATACAAGAAAACTATCATTTACATAATAATAAAATTTACAGTGCAGAGCTCAGCTGCACACTGCCTACTGGCAAAAGTGAAGCCTTAAGGGCCGGGGATATAGCTCAGTGGTTTCAGAGCCTATCTTGCAAGCACAAGGTCCCGGGTTTGATCCCTGATAACCACATAATAATACTAGGCATGGAGACTCACCCCAGCAGCAACCAGTACCACATACCAGACTGCTGGGCATGGTGGCTCATGCCTGTAATCCTATCACTCAGGAGGCAGAGGCAGGAGGATTGCTGTGATGTGAGTTTGAGGCTGAGCTCAGGGCCAGCCTGAACCACAAAAGAGAGACCCTGTCTCAAAAAAAACCTCAAAAAAAAAAAAAAAAAAGTGAAGCCTTAAGTTCAATTCCCAGTGCCAAAAATAACAAAGTAACAAAAAAAATAGTGCAAACGCTATATTCCAGAATACAAAAACCTTTTCAAATTGTAATATAGGATTTCTGATATCTAACAAAATCAGACTGATATTACATAGTTATTTCCAACCATATTTTCCACTTATGCATGATTAACTTTATAGAATTAATCTATATAAAGGATAACAGAGAAAACATATGAACTGTACATGCATTAAATTTTATGCATGAGTGAACTACCAGGCTCTCCAGATTTATGGAAAAAGTTGGGAAATGAGAGGAAACTATAAAGACTAGAAAAATGGTAATCTTTGGAGTAGAAAGGCAATTCCTTGAATTAGAAAATAGATTAGGTTAAAACATTTTTTCATGATTATATCAGTGTTTTAGGAAATAACCACATCTGTAGATTCAAATACATACTATAAAATCATTAATCATTAAAATGAAAGTATTCTTTCCAAGGTCTAAAAGACATGTATCTAATTTAGAAAGAAACATCAAAATAAGTGAAACAAAATTATACGTATTGACATCTTCTTAATGGAGAAAGGAAAACTGATGTCTAAATATATTAAAAATTGTACCAATTTTGCAAATGTAACACTAGGCTCTAGGAAATTCTGAAGTAAATTCAATACAGTTTTAAAGGGGAATGAAATTGGAGCATTTGATGAAAAACTGCTATATTTTTCTGAATAAAAAGATAAGATACTTGTATATACATAAAACCTCAGGATATTTTCCTTCTAAGTGATCTGGAAATTCTACTAAACTTTATTTTATTTTAAAAATAAATAAAGTCAATAACTAAGATGTGATGGTTTCTTCTGCCAATTCCTTTGCTATAGAGGTTTTGTTCAAGAAGTCTTTCCCTGAGCCATTGTCTTCAAGAGTTTTACCTAATCTGTTTTGCAGCAGGTTTAGAGTGTCTGTTTCAATATTTAGGTCTCTTATCCTCTTTGATTTTATGTTGGTACACTGCAAAAGAGCTAGGTCTAGCTTTAATCTTTGGCAAGTTAAAGCCTAATTTTTCCAGCACCATTTGTTAAAGAGGCTATCTTTCCTCCATTCAGGATTTTTGAATCCTTTGTCAAAGATGAGGTGGCTCAGTGTATCTGGAGTAGTTTCTGCATTTTCTAGTCTACTCCATTGACCCTCAGGTCTGTTACTTTGCCAGTACCATGCAGTTTTTATCACAGTGGTTTTATAGTATAGTTTCAGGTTTGGAGTTGTGATACCCCCCCCTCCACCATGTCCCTGTTGCTTAGAATTGCTTTGGCTATTCTAGGTCTTTTGTGCTTCCAGATGAAAGTTTGAATTTTTTTTCTCTAGATCTGTGAAATATGCTGTTGGGATTTCAATCGGGATTGTGTTGAATGTGTAGAGTAGTTTTGGGAGTATAGCCATTTTGACAATATTGGTTCTTCCTACCCAGGAGCAAGGTATGTCTTTCCATTTTTGGATATCATCTTCTATTTCTTTTTTCAGAGTGCTATAGTTTTCAGAGTAGAGGTCTCTCACCTTTTTTGTTAGATTGATTCCTAGATTTTTTTTTTTCGGTGCTATTGTGAAAGGAACTGATTCCCCTATTTCTATCTCAGTGGGTCTACTGTTTGTGTACACAAAGGCTATTGATTTTTGAACGTTGACCTTGTATTCAGCTACATGACTAAACTTGACAATTAGGTATAGCATTTTTTTAATTGAGTTTTTAGGATCCTCTAGATAGAGTATCATGTCATCAGCAAATAATGACAATTTAACTTCTTCTTTTCCTATCTTTATTCCTTCTATTTCTTTCTCATGCCTAATTGCTATGACTAATATTTCAAGAAATCAGAAAATGGGACCTCATTCTTTTAAAAACCTTCTGCACAGCAAAGGAAACCACCAACAGGGCAAAAAGGCAACCAACAATGTGGGAAAAAATCTTTACCAGCTGTTCCTCAGACAAACAGTTACTATCCAGAATATACAAAGAGCTTAAGAAGATCAGCCCACCTAAATTTAAAGACCCAACTGAAAAATGGGCACCCTAAATAAACAGATACTTTTCAGAAAAAGAAGAGCAGCTAAGAAGTATATGAAGAAATGCTCAATATCATTAGTCATTTGAGAGATGCAGATGAAAATAACACTGAGATTTCATTTCACTCCACAAAGAATGGCTGCCATTTCAGAAATAGCCAGCAAGAAATGTTGGTGAGGCTGCGGAAAAGAAGGAACCCTTCTCCACTGTTGGTGGGACTGTAGACTCGTACAACCCCTGTGGAGATCAGTTTGGAGATTCCTCAAAAAGCTAGGATTGGAGGTCCCATTTGACCTGGCCATCACTCTGCTAGGTATATACACAGAAGAATTAAAAGACTCACATTACAGTGACATATGTGCACCCATGTTTATAGCAGCTCAGTTTGTGATTGCTAACTATTGGAAACAACCCAAATGTCCACCAACTGGAGACTAGATACAAAAGCTGTGGTTCTTCTACAGAATGGAGTATTACTCTGCCATAAAAAATGATAAGTCTGAATCCTTTCTACTTAAATGGCATGCCTTTAGGATGTCCTCATAAATGAAATTAATAGGTCACAGATAGGTAAATATCACATCTTTTCTCTGGTACGAGAAAATAAAGAGGTAAATGAGTTCTAGAATTGCACGTCATATATTGTGAAATAGAAAATACTCACAGTGAAATAGGGTGAAGGGGAAAAATAATGAGATCATACCAAAAAAGAAAGGAAACAAATTTTATATATATGTATATAGGGGTGGGGGTGTTAGGGTGGATAGGGCTATAGGAAAAATGAGAATTAAGTTGTGTTATATACTAGTACAAATTCTCATTGCTGAGTGCAATCGTGATGTGTATATGTAATGTACCAATAAAAATTTCAATTAAAAAAAAAGAAGATGTGTTGGAAGAAAGAATGAATTTCGTACTGGAAACCTCTGCCAATAGGTTTTGATTTTCTGATCAGCACTACAACACAAGGGAAGAAGAAAAACATAGAGGCCAAGTCAAAGAGACACAGGGAGGCAGGGAAACTAGTACTCATGCGAGCAATGCTGAACAAGCAAAGGCCCTAAACACCCAGAACTCTCCATATTTATTGGTGATGTCATAATGAGGTCTCCATCTAAGTAAAAGAGCTATATGAAAGGACTCTAGGATTGCTACATTGCTGATACAAGCAAGACTTGTAAAGGAAGAGACAAAGCATTCTTGAACTAAGAACAAAACAAAAATAAAATGCAGGTTGTAATTAATCATTAACCTTTCCTTTTTAATAAAGAAAGTTTCAACTTTGGCAACAGAATTTGGTGCAAGTCACTCTGACCACAATATATAGGCTTCAGTTGGACACATTGGTATGTTTATTTTATAGTATTTATATATTTAGCTATTTATTTAAATCTTTATTGATACATTTTATATGCACATCATATTCACATTTAACATTGAGAATTTGTATCAGTATGTGACATGACTTAATTATCATATTTTTCTGTTCCCCTACCCACAAATAACTTCCCACTTCTTATATACATAATCTTTATTTCTCTTTTTTACTGTCACATTTTTTCTTTCCCCTCACTTCCTACTCCTAACCCGCATTTTCCTTTGAATATTTTCTGTTTCACAATATCTATCATATGCTCTAGAATTTAGTTACATTTTCAGTTTCTCATACCAAAGAAAAGATATGTGATTTGAGACAACGTCCCGCTTTGTAGCTCAGGCTGACTCTGAACTCTATATGTAGCCCAGGCTAGCTTCAAACTCATGGCAATTCTCCTTCTCCCCCATGAATGCTGGGATTCTGGACATGAGCCACCACATCATATTGGCCCACTTCTATGAGCAAGCCTATTGTGGTTTTAATTCCTTACAGACTGTACTATTCACAGCCTGCTTTGGGAAAAATCATTATGATAGTCTGCCACAATTTCCAGCTTGTCAATTGTGTAGAAGATTTTAAGAAAAAAAAAAATCCAGATTGAAATGAGCAGACTGAAAGGATAGTGGGAAACAATTCAGATATGCAGGATAGAGAAAAGATAAAATACAGTAACTGAAAATTTTACACAAATGACCAAAGTTAAATTAAATATGATCTGTCCAGTAGGAAAAATAGAACATTTAAGGGGAAAAATATCAATGTGAAAAGACATGAAATCATTGCCCAAATGTAAGTCAAAATAATACATGGCATAATTTTCAGCAAATAATACTATCAAAAAGGAAATATACTCATTTTTTAAATTCTGGTATTGTGTACCATCAAAAAGAATGAACAGTTGTTAAAATACTTTCTTCAAAACTTACTCAACATACAAGAGTATACAGTATCAAAATGATGCATATACAACTTGGTGGCTTCCATATTTTGATCGAGCTATACACAAAGCAAAAGTGGTTCATATGCATTTTGTTAAATGACAGAATTTTGAAAGATTTCTTCAGATGATCAAGAAATTGAAATAAATTAAATATATAAGAAATAGTTGGTGAATATTTGGAAATTGGAAAATTTAATAATAACAGAATTATACCTCATATGGATAGGATGGAAAATTATAAGGGAATATTTTACATGAGAAAAATTTATATTCTAAAGTAAAATTAATTGTATTATTCCTCTCATATTACACCTTGCATATTTATGTCATGATGGGAACATAATGTAATGCAAACACATCTTTCTACTGTGTTACTGATCCATTTCCTAGGCATAAATCCTGATTTCTATTGTATACCTCTACATAATTAGCTGACGTAGTTTTTCTGTGCATTTTAATTATATCAGTAAAATGAGTATAGTATGGATTATCTAGAATAATCTTTTCAGTTATTAAGGAAAATACATCCAAAGTGCCTAACATATGTTAGTCTCTTTCTAAGTCTTTTATGGACAAAGAACACTTTCTGATTCCATTGACATCATAAAAATATGATGAATCTTTGTTCCAATAGTCTTAGTTTTTAAATATTCAGTTTTGTGAAATACACACAAACATATGAACAACAAATTTAATATAATTATTGCTTAAGAATTTTAATTTTATGAATTTAATGCTATGTACAATACCTAAGAATTTATATATGATCATTGAATATAGCATAATGAAGTATCCACAACTTGCCTCCACAAATAATGCCAAATATAAGTTCTGAAAATAAAACTATTATTGCTTTTGGCTGCCAGGGAAATATAAGATCACTTGAAGTTCAAAGGTTTTTGGCAACTCTAAGGAACAGTTTCTACCAGCATAATATTATTGAAATTTCAGAGCTCTTATAGCTGACCATGATGATTTTCCTTGACCATGACAATTTCTTTTTAAAAAAATTCTTCATCAAAATTTCTTTTATAAATAGAAGAATTAGCAAACTAGATGATGATATCCCACTGAAAATCTCTGGTTCACTGGTATATCTTGTTCCTAAATTCCAAATGCTTTCTTGTAACCCTGACTTCCAAAGTATCTTCATTCCCTTATACAATAGTGGTTCTGAACTATTTGAAAACATATATTAATGAAGGGGATTGGAAATTTAATACGCATATGTGAACCCAACAAACAAATTTTAATGTCATAGTAGTGGAGAACAGATATCTATTTCACTCTTCCAATTATATTATGAAGAGTGGGCAAACATATTTATAAGTAGCCTTGCTTATTTCTGAAATATTCATTTGAATTAAAATATGTAACAATCATGAAGGACACTATGATATAATTATATGCAAAACAATTCAGTCTAATTCTAGACAAACTGCTGGAAATCTCATTCTTAAGCTTTTTAAAATAATACATTCTAGAGTTGATTTGAATAAAATCATTTTCCTACTCTTTACCTTAAACTTTGTTGCATATATTTTATGTGCAGAGTAACTTTTGTCTTATATAATCATGCTATCTTTCTTTTTTCTTTTTTTTTTTGTCATTACAGTTAACTTTTTTTGTTTATTTTTCCTTTATTGAATTTATTGGTACATTTTAGACATACATTATACTAAGATTCAACATTGAGAATTCGTACCTGTACATAATGTATTTTCAATTCTCATTTTTTTTTTGTTTCCCTGCCTTCCCTACAACCTTCCCATAGCCCCTAAATATATATTTTTTTCTGAGAAATATCTCACAGGTGGTTGTATTTGGTAATCAGTCTGGCTAGGGACCAAGATCAGTGTTGGAATTGCCTCTGGTGAGCAGGACTGTTGAGGTCACAATCTTCTTGATGCCAAGGAGGAAATGCAAGGAGAGAATGCAGTGCAAATAACTGCTTTATTTTTTCGTGCTAATTATGACTTGTACTTCATTCCTTTTAGCTTTTTTCCTGACCCCTGAACAAATTAATGTAATTCACATTTAAACCATTATATAATGATTCAAACTCATTAGGTGTTGCCCTCACTTGGGATACAGATGCATTTTTCAATAGTTAATCTCTGGCAGGTGGTTTGGGATTATATTCTACTTACTGTAAATGTTATTCTGGATATGGTCTGAGCTCTATTATACCTTTCTATAAATTGTATATAATGCTTGTTTGGTTATAAATCAATGTAGTTATATTCATATCACATTTTTTTCTTCTCTTCTGCACATTCTCAGTTCATATGTCAATCTACTCTATACATTTTCATTATGTTGATTTAAGTCTATTCATAGTGTCATAATTTAGTATCACTCCGAGACTCATGCAGCTGTCTCCAGCCTTGGTACAGTTTATATGCTCATAAATGAAAGTTCAGGAATCTGTGCCCTCATATCCAGATGTGGTGCATCCATTCTCTGTACCACATCACTCAAGGATTCATCGCTGTCTTCTGGAACACACCATCTATTTTTTCTCAGATGATTTCTTTAAAGGATACAGATCTGTGGTAATTTTACTAAAGATAAGAAAATAAAGGTGGGTACTCTTCCTAAAGTAAATTGTTTCTTTGAATTTTGTCTCCTATACAAAAATATCACACTTGTGCTCAATTTTTGATATATTAATTGGTTTTTATTATTTATTTTAATAATTTGTATAGAGATTTCTATTATTATCAGGAGGATTTATACACTGCAATGGACTTACTCCACAAAGTCAGAATGGAAATCTCCAGTATTACTTTTGATATAATTAGTTCACATAACATTTGCTTCTGATTATGTATGTCATTTTGTGATATTTGAATGTTATATCTCTCTATGATCATTACAGATTTAATTCAGCTGAAAAAATTTAAATTCAGATCTATTCTATCCAAACTGCTGCTTCTGGGTGACTGCCACGCATCAACTTAGTGTTCTATTTTCCTATGCAAAGGGCTATTCTATGAAAAATAAAGTAGAATGCTTTGAAATAGCTGGATATCATTTTAAATTGGTAATGATGAATTATCATACACTTTAGTGATTTTGTAGTCTTCATAAAGTCCTAACACTCCTGGATGTCCAAGTAGTATGTTTTTCCTTATAAAAAGAATCTTCCTGGAAACACCAGACTGAAGTTCACTCATAGATGTTGAGATTTACAAAGGCATTCATTTGAAAACACTACAATCATAGAAAACATGTCTGAAAATTTGGCCCTTCTCGGCATAGATAAAGTAGAACACTGATGCTGACTACTCTCAAGTTGATAAATACAAAATTTCTTTTGAAGAAATTTGCATCTTACATCTCTGAATGCATCTCTGCTACTCAGGGCCTTCAAAATCTCAGCTTCTTGTTGGAAGGATAACTTTCATCAGGCCCTATGGGTACTTGCCCCTGCATCAGCTTACATGACTGAATAAATCTTCCTTTACAAATCTGTTGATAAACATTTTCAGGGTTTCTCACTCAGCCTGTATAGTCACAATGGTTAATGTAAAATTTCATTTTCACATATTTCCGTGTTAGCTAAGGGGACAGGCAAACATCTGGGTCCCATTATCTATAAAATAACACTCCATATGATAAAATTTCTATTGTTTTCCCCAAAACATTTCTTCTCTGGATTAAGCAATGTCAGCTTCTTTCTTTATGGTTTCTGTGTTCCAATCCTTTTGTTTTGTTTTATTTTTCCAATGCTAGATCTCTTCCATTTCTGGAGTTCCCTACTGCTCTTGTTTTGTGTAATTCTTACATAATTTTAGTCCTTCTAGTTGATTCCAATTAATACTTCATACATCCTGGCCTTTTCGGCTTTCTAGGCTGTTTCTGTTTATATGTCCATGAAAATGGACTCACCTCTCTTTTTTTTTTTTTTTTTTTTTTTTTTTTTTTTTTTTTTTTTTTTTTTTTTTTTTTTGTCCATGGCATTTTCACTCATAATTACACTTTGTACCTTTTCTGAGCAAATGAATACAATATGACATTGTATGAAAAAAAAATACTCAATTACAGTAGTGTGAGGCACAGTCCTACAGTTGTAAAGTCTTGTTTTCTCTTCAGAAATGGAAATTGCTGAAGATAAATTTATAGGTTTTCAATTTATTAGTTTATTATCAAAATTACTTTAGGTTATTATTTCACTGTAGTATAATTGATGTTTAGTTTTAAAATCCAAATTAATATTTGTAAAATATTGATATTATTTATTATACTTAGTCATTTACATGTAGACCTTTGAGAGTAGGGTCTGTGTATTTTGTTATTTTTTTTCATTTCCAGTGCCTATCCTGGTAGCTAGACCCCTTCAGAAGATGCTACATATATGATTATTAAATCAATATTAATGATGACAATTTTTTCTATTGTAAGGTATGATAATATTATTCAGTTAGATATAAAATAAAAGCAGTAGTTTTTAAAATTAAAATAACAATAGGACTTAGGAAAACATTTACATATAAATATCTATTGATGGGCCATTATATAACACATAATCATATATTTATGTAATACAGTTCTTAAGCATACAAAGGCAATTTCTGTATAACATTTCTTTTTGCAGTATAAAGTTGGGTAATTGTTTTCTCTTTTAATTTGAAATCAAACCAATGCCTGAAGCTTTCACTGTTGTAGTCTCTAATGATTGATTTCAACTGTAGCACAACTTTGACACAAGTCTAATGAGGATGAATGTCAACAGGGACCCAAAAGTCCTATAGAATGCAGAAGTTATCCCCACGAGGGGACAGTTCCTCTTCATTTCCTTCCTCACTCCTGTCTTTGTGCTTCCTTGGTTGCCACCTTTTATGTGTATGACAAACTCAAACTGTTCAGCCACAAACTCATTTACTGCAACCCCTCTTTGCTTGTAAAGCATCACCACAGAGGAGTTTAGCAGCGGGCGGATCGGGAAATGGCGACTGCAGCACTGAGTCTGCGTCACCGAATCTGTGCCGGGGTTGGAGCATACTGCCTCCAGACCCATACAGAAGAACGCCCAGGGACTGTTAGCAGTCGGCAGGTAAGGAAACGGCGACTACAGCACAGAGTCTGCATCACCAAATCTGCGCTGGAGATGGAGCTTGCTGGCTTCCAGGCCTACACCTGAAGAGCGCCCAGGGACTGAGGTTAGCAGGTCAGAGTCGGACTTTCTCCACAGGAATGGCAGAAGCACATTCAGTCAGCTTGTATTGGTGAGTAGGTGGGCCTGTTAGAACAACAGATCCTAGCATTGCTGCTGCACAGGTCCGACAGACTACTGCCCTCAAAGCCGAATGCACAAGTGAGCCCAGAGACTCTGTATTGGTGAGCAGGCAGGCACATTGGAACCTCAGTCAGCGCCATTGTAGCAGTTCAGGAGCCACAGTCTTCCTGCCTCTAAAGCAGACAGGAGAAGGTGTTCTGACTGTATCGATTGAGTGCCTCATATGGTGTGGCAGAACTAGGGGTTTTTCTTTAGGTCCTAATACAGACTGCAAAGAATAACCCAGGAAACACTGCTATTTTAAAGTTTCTAACTATTAGGAGGAAAGTGACTTGAAACAAACAGCGCCAGAAAACAGGGCAGGTCAGAGATGAGGAAACACTCAAACTCTCAGATACAAAGATCCTCACCTCCAGATAACACAGGGGAAAGGAAAATAGAGAAGTTTGAAGCCCGGGATCCAGGGCCCTTGGAAATGGTAACCAAAGCAGATCTAGTAAAATGGAACTCAGAACTCATCTCTGAGATGAAAGCAGAGATATTAGACACTGTCAACATGATGATTAATAAAGCTAAACACGAAATCATGGAGTTGACAGAATCCCAGATAGCAAAAGCAATGGAACCTTTTCAACACCAAAAAGCAGAAGTCTAGGAAATTAAGAAAGATAATGAAAGTTTGTGCAATAGAATTAATTTGGCAGAAAACCGAATTTCAGAACTAGAAGACAGGATCTCAACCAATGAAGTGGAAAGGCATAATCTATGGAAAAAAGCAAGCAATAATGAAAAGTCAATTCAACAGCTCCTAGATGATTCAAAGAAGAATAACATAAGATTGATTGGAGTCACTGAGGAAGCAGGAGATAATGCTAAAGACATCAAAAAGCTATTCACAGAGATAATGGCAGAAAACTTCACAGAAAAAAAGGGAAAGAATTGGACATACAAATATATGGAACATACAGAATGCCACACGCACCTGACATGAAAAAATCTACACCTAGGCATATCATCATAAAAGTCCCAGATATCCAAAAAAAGAATGAAATACTGAAAGCAGCCAGAGAAAAGAAAAAAGTTACATTCTAAGGGAAGCCTGTCAGGATCACAGCGGACTTCTCAACTCAAACACTCAATGCAAGAAGATCCTGGGGTAAAGTTTTCCAAGGCCTAAAAAAAACCAATTTCCAACTCAGACTGATGTATCCTGCAAAACTATCCTTCAAAATTGATGGGGGAAATAAGATACTTTCATGACAAAAAACACCTGAAAAATTTCACAAATATGAAACCTGTGCTCCAAAACATTTTAAAGAATCTCTTGCAGAAAAATAAGGAAACTTACAAATCCATGAGACCTAACCAAGTCAGCCCATGGGACAAGCAAGAAACTGATGAGGAAAGGGCAGAAGTAGAATAACACAGCCAAGAACAGGAAAACAAGGCAGCACTAAATTTACCTATATCAGTCATAACGATTAATGCCAATGGACTTAACGAGCCAATTAAGAGATACAGACTAGCAGAGTGGATCAAAAAAACAAGATCCTGCAATCTGCTGCATACAAAAAACACACCTAATTCAGAAAGAAACCCATGGACTAAAAGTAAAGGGAAGGAAAACAATACTCCATGTGACTGGAAACAACAAGAAAACAGGAGTGGTGATTTTATTTGCAGACAAAATAGACTTCAAGCCAAAGCTGATAAAGAGAGATAAAGATGGACACTATCTTTTAGTTCAGGAAAAAAATCCAAGAGACAGAAATCACAATCTTAAATATCTATGCTCCAAATTCTAATGCAACCAACTATATAAAACAAATATTAACGGACTTGAAAAACCAGATAAACTCCAATACAATAATAGTACGGGACCTCAATACCCCACTGTCACAAAGAGACAGATCGACTGGACAAAAAGTCACTAAGGAAATCCTTGAGCTCAACCAGACTCCTCAGCAAATGGACTTAATAGATGCCTACAGAGTATTTCACCTCACAAAGTGAGAATATACATTCTTCTCAGCTGCTCATGGATCATTCTCCAAAATAGACCATGTGCTTATTCATAGAACAGGTTTAAGCAAATATAAAGGGGTTGAAATTATCCCTTATATACTGTCGGACCATAATGCCCTGAAATTGGAGCTGAATAGCAAAGGAAAGCCCAGGATCTTCACAAACACATGGAAACTGAACAACACTCTGCTGACCAACCAATGGATCACAGAAGAAATTAGAGAAGAAATTGAGCAGTTCTTACAACTATACCATAACCTCAGTACAAATATAGAAATTTATGGGACACAATGAAAGCAGTTCTATGAGGAAAATTCATAGCAGTGAAAGCCTACATCCAGAAAATGGAGGAAGTTCAAAAAAACAACTTAATGCTACACCTCAAGCAATTAGAGAGAGAGGAGAAAAACAAACCCAAAGCTCACATTGGCAAGAAATTATAAGGATCAGGGCAGAAATTAATGCAATAAAACCAAGAGAATGGTTCAAAAAATCAATGAGAAGAAAAGTTGGTTCTTTGAAAGGATGAACAAAATTGATAGACTCTTAGCCAACCTCATTAAACAAAGGAAGGAAAAGGCTCATATCTATGCTATTAGGAATGAGAACGGAGAAATTACTACCTACCTAGAGGAAGTCCAGAGGATAATAAACACCTACTTTGAAAATTTATACTTGAATAAAATGGAAAATGCAGAAGAAATGGATAGATTTCTAGACACACATGAACTCCCAAAGCTGAATAAAGAAAATATAGAAATGTTAAATGCCCCAAACAATCTGTGAAATTGAAAATGTAATTAAAAACTTGCCAACAAAGAAAAGCCCTGGACCTGATGGTTTTACAGCTGAATTCTATAAAACTTTTAAAGAAGAGTTAATGCCTCTGCTTCTGAAACTCTTCAATGAAATTGAAAAGGAAGCAGTTCTCCCAAATTCATTCCTGGAAGCAACCATTACCCTGATT
>PVIR01006855.1:0-63756 GCA_004026965.1 Petromus typicus
CCCGGCAGGTACTTCAGAGGCAGGAGCTGGGCATTTCTCTTGATTCTTCTGTGTCAGGATTCGATTTGGAGCCGCCGTGACTGGCGGCCCGGGGGGTGCACGTGGCAGATGGCTCCCGGGCCCGGCTTCCACCGTGGGCACCTTTTTCTGCCACGACCCAGACAGCAGGGTGAATGCGCATGGGAGTACAAGGAGAGCCGTGTGGGGAGGAGGAGAAGCGCGTACCAAATTCTCAGACTCGAAGCAGTCAGGACTAATTCACTTCTGTTCATTTCCACCGTGCTAGGGCTCACGCCCAGGGTCTTCTTGCACACGTTAGGGAAGGTTAGGGAAGTGGCTAGCCACACAGCTGTACTCCCAGCCCTGTTTTGTCCCTTGTTCAGTCTTCTTTTCTTTTTGAGACACTTTGTAGTTCAGGCTGGCCCTGAGCTTACTATGTAGCCCAGGTTAGCCTCGAACTCAGCAGTCCTTCTGCCTCTGCCTTCTGAGTGCTGGGATGACAGACGTGAGCCCTGACGCCCAGCACTGTGGGGTGTGGTACCAGGAATCGAACTCGGGACTTTGAGCTTGCCAGGCAGACGCCCAAACCGCTGAGTCAGACCCTGGCCATCCCTTGTTTAGTTTTCAGCACCCTCCTCACCCTCGGTGTTCTACTTCCGAGTCTTCCGCCTCGGGGGAACCTCCACCAACACACTGTCTAAGTGCAGACAAGCGGAAAGCGCGCTGACTTATCAGTCTGCGGTGGCCAGGGATTATGTGCACCAGACGTCTCTGCTTTCTCTTCCTAAGTCCTGTCCCAGGGGCAGGTCGGTCACGGCAGTGAGGAGGACACTGGTGTCGGTGTCGCAGTGCTCGGTTATCACCGTCTGCCACTGCGTTACCAAGCGGTCCGACACGGAAGCCGTCGCTTCTCACGGTCTCACGTGTGTGGGGCTCGTCTCCCTGCGGGCTGCGGGTGGAGGTAACCCTGCCTCGCTGCGCCGGCCTGGGACAGACAGACCAGGGCCTGTTCACTTCTGCCCCTGCCACGCCCGGCCTGAAACGGGCAGGAAGCCAGGAGGAGAGTGAGCTTGGGCCTCGGAGCTATTGATTGTTGATTGATGCCTCCCAGATGAGGAAGTCACCGTTCCCATACTGCTGTTAGAGTTCAGTAGGAGCAAACAGCTCTGGCTTTCCAGTCTCTCCGCAATGTGTAGAGTAAGATGACTGCTCGGCACAGGAAGTGATTAAAACCGGTCTGGCTTGGTCAGTGCGTTCTGGGGACCAGGAGACAGTTTAGCCTGAAGAAGCACAGGTGCAAAGCTCTTCACAGCGCTGCAGCTGCCTTGAGTGTAAAGCTCAGCGTGGTGGCAGCTCCTTGGCCACGGCGCTCTGGCGTGGTCCGTGATGCCGGGGGGGCAGCGACAGTGACGTGCTCACGCCAGGATTCGTGTGCCTAGACACTCTTGTAGCAGGGTAATGGGCAGTGTGTAGGTGCCTGGCGGGAGGTAAGCGGTGACAACAGCGGTAGCATTTAAGAGGCTCTCGCAGTAACCCAGGTGAGGGCTCTGCCCTCCCAAGGCACACCAGGCCAGGCAGCAGGAAGAGGCGTGTTGCAGAGATTAGGAGGTAGCAGCAGCGGGGCCCGTGGGGTGACTGGGCGTGCGAGTGAGGAAGGGGCGCCGGGCTCCGGCCTGGAGACCGGCGAGGGCAGCAGACGCGGTGTGCGGTGCAGGCACGGGCGCCGGGCCGACACCTGAGCGTCAGAGGCAGGTGGATGCCGGCCCTAAGTTCTTTTCATACGACAATTTGCCCTAAGGTATCACTAGTGTGAATATAGTTTTCTAAGTGGGAAAATCACGAAGTCCTGGGTTTGGTGTAAAATGAGCGTCTTGAGAACTTGGGGACAGCGACACAAAGTCTGTCTTGCAGACCTCACCACGTCACTCTAGCACTGCTCAGTCTGCTACTTTAACCACTTTTCTGCTTCTTCTAAATGCTTCAAGTTACTTTCTCCATATCTTTTTCAATTACTTTCCCCTCACTAGCCAAGAAAAAGAACTATCTGAAATTTCAGAATGTCAAAGTACAGCGTTTTTTCCCCCATTTGCCCTGGATTTTGTTTGTGAGCGTAGGATTGGGCCTGCGGGGTGAGCAGGGCCTTCGTGTTCATGCTGGTCTCAGTGTCCATCCCGGTGGGTGGAAGCGTGGGGCGAGCAGGGGCGCGCTGTGTGAAGCGCAGGGCGCGGTGGCTGCCCCTCCTGGCGCTCACTGCCAGCCCCGGCCCTCCCGTGGGGCTACTCTCTCACCAGACTGGACCTCTGTAGAGACTGCCCCCCCTCGGGGAACAATAGGAGCTTAAAACACACGCGGGAGCCCCGGATTGTTCTCCTGGCTTCCGGCTAAGCGGCGGCCAGTGCCCTCACTCCCTGGCAGGAACGACCTGGTGTCTGTTGTCAGCATCAGTTGTGTTACGGAGCCAGACCAGTGTGAAACTTCACCGACGAGGCGCACAGCGTGACAGCCTTGTCACTCTTCTGTTCGGTCTGCGGAGAAGATCTGTTTTGTGTTTCAAAGTCTGCATATTCATTCCATACCGACTATAATTAAGTCAAGGGAATTATCCATAATAAACTGTTTATTTCCAGGAAAGGGAAGTCCTCAGAGTTTAAAGCTCACACAGCTCCAGTTCGAAGTGTGGACTTCTCAGCCGATGGCCAGTTTCTGGTTACAGCTTCTGAAGACAAATCCATCAAAGTCTGGAGCATGTACCGCCAGCGCTTCTTGTATTCCTTGTACCAACACACACACTGGGTACGCTGTGCCAAGTAAGTACAGAAAGTCTCATTCATGTGACCTGCACACTTCTTCCCTTGCTGCAGCCCTCTGCACCCCGCACCTCCAGAAAAGGGGCGGAGGCGTATTCACGCCTTCACTCAGCAACTACTAATCATGTAACTGCAGTCTGGGATGGACAGTGACAACACCGCCTGCCCTCCGCCGCCTTCATAGCGTTTACCCCCTAGGGAGACAGGCAGTGAACAGATAGAACAGCAGTTACAGCCCGTCAGAGCGGCGGGGGTTGGAGGGAGACAGAGCTGGACTGGACAGGGGTCTGCAGTGCTGTAGGGGTGCTCTGGAGCCTCCTCCGAGTGGCCCTTTGAGCAGATGGGGAGTGAAGGCTGAGGAAATTTAGGAAAGCAGGGGCGCCCCTGGTGGCTGTGAGAGGAACAGCAGGCGGCGGAACGTGGGCGTGAGTAGCCCAGGCCCAGGTCCGGGCAGCTCGGAGTGGCGAGCGGAGTGCAGCGGGCTCCTGCGCCTGCTGGCATTTTGATGGTATTGGATTGCTCTGTCTGCCCCATGGGGAACAGCCCCCCAGAAGTTGGGCCAGAAGCACGGCTGTCCCTGCCTGGAGCAAGGTGGGGGCCGCGGGGACAATGAGAAATAATCGGATTCTAGATGGAGTTAAAAGTTCCAGCCAGTCGTGCATAGCCTTTATCCACGAGGTCAACGACTTATTAAAAAAAATCGAATAGTGATTGAATTAGGCACGTAGAATGTTGCACTTACACGTTAATACTAGCTGCTCTGTATCCAGTGTGTTCTGTGTGCCTCTGGACCCTTCCCCCCAGAATGAAGGTGGTTCCTAAGAACCCTCAGATCTCTGTGTGCGTCAGTCAGTAGAGAAAATGAGGCGACGATTCTATCTAGCACCACACAAGTCGAGTGCTACTTCTGTGTGCTGTTTAGCCAGTGGTCTTAGTCTCTCATTGCTAGGACAAAATACCCAACACTACACCTTAAAGGAGGAAAGCTTTATTTTGGCTCACAGACTGTAGATGTTGTGGTCCGCAGTCGCCTGGATCCAAGGAAGGGTGGCGGCGTGGCAGAGGGGTATCACTGAGGAGAAACAGCTCATGGCATGACAGGTGGGAGCTAGCCCTCCTTCCTGCTGTCCCTTTTCATTCCATCCATGCTGTAAGCCTCCTGCTCAGGGCCACCCACCCCCAGAGTGAATCTTCTCTCTCCACTAAGTCCATCATCCAGCCGGCTGTGCTGCACCGCTCAGTGGGCTAATCCAGGATCCAGGATCCACACCCCTCAGCCAGCCCCTTCCAACAGTCCCACGTGTGAGCGTTTGAGGATTTGGGAGAACATCTAGATACAGGGCATAACCCCTGTATCCTGCCACTGCCGTATTAGTGAGATGGTGGTGGCCTATATCATTTTGTTTGATAAGAAGGATACTATCAAGTTGTTCGTTCATTGCCCTGGTATTGAATCATCTATATCAAATACAAATGTTTTTAAAACTATAAAACTATATAAGACAAACAACTCATAAAAAGTCAGCATACTGTGCAATTTTAATCTTCAAAGTATTCCTTTAAATAAGTGCAGCCCCTTGTGTGCCACATAGCTGTGTTAAGCGCATAGAGATCTAAGAATATTGGCCTCCAGGAGCTTACGGTTCAGTGCTGGAGTAGGTACTGACTGCTACAGAATGCTGTGTCCCGTGCAAGGTGACCTCCAGCATGGTGAGGGGCATCTGAATGAGAATTCGACTGCACTGGTGTGAGGTGAGGTCTCGAAGGACATGCCAGTCCCAGAGCTGAAGGACGGCGGGGAAGGCGAAGGCCGCAGTGTGTCCCGCCAGGTGTGAGTGTGGAGAGAACCACAGCGAAGCGCTGAGAGGACCCGCGCTCGCTGGGAATGTGAATTGTTCAGCTGGGTTGGACACAGGAAGTGTAAGGGACAAGATGACCTGACATCTGGGTCATATGCCTATTTGCACCACCCCAGGGCTCTTAGGCAAGTTAATTCCCTGCCTTGGCCTCTTTGGAAATGGGGTAATTAGGGCTATTAAGTAGATGAGAAATACAGGTTCACAGCGTTTGGGACGGAGCAGTACCTTAACGCTGCCTTTCCCTGGCCAGTGCCATCCGTTAGAAGAAACTGCAATCAGATCAGTTGGAGTAGGGATGGTGGAACTCCGAGGATCCAGTTGCTGGACATCTTTTCCTATTTTCTTGGTGGCCGTGGTTACATTTCCCTGAAGAATAGTCTTCCCCACATTCCCACTGCGTGTCCTGGGCAGGCATGGCCCTGTGATTTTTAGCAGTGGACACGTAGCTCAGTCTTTTCCAGTGGGAATGAGCATCTGTCTCCTACGAAAGTGAGTCTTGCTGGAGAGGCTGGTCTTTCCTCTTCAGGATTATTTTAGCCTGAGGCTTCGGAGGGACATTGGCAGCGAATGAACTGATGTTTCACCTCACGTGGTTTCTGGAAACAGCCATCACTGAGAGGCGAGGGAAAGAGAGAAGCATGAAAGTGTTCCCTTTTGCTTTTATCCCCTAAAAACGCTGCTTGGGAGGGTACCAGTACAGTTTTAGGAAAGTACAACCCTATATCCAGTCAGGGCCCCTGTATCGTCTCTGTCACCCACCCCGCTGCCTTGGTTTCCGCATTGAGACCCTTTTGCAGGAATCTGTTAAACGTTCTCCCTGCTGCAGAGTCACCTGCATCTCCACTCACCACCGTGCTTCTGTGAAAAGCAGCCGTGGTCCTGCTGCCCCTCCATTCCAAGCCCCTCGGTGACCCTGGCCCCGGCCCAGCAGGTGTGCTCCGCCTTTCTGTCAGTACCTGTCCTCTGTCCCTGGCACTGCTCACCCGAGCGCAGCCGTGGAAGGCCCTCATGTGCAGCCGTCCTCTGTGCTTCCGCCCCCCGCCCCCGCCCCCCCTTCCGTCCCCTGCCCCCCGCCCCCCTCGCCAGTCCTGCACGGAGGGCTCCGCACTCCCCCGGGTGAGCTGACTAGGACTCTGTGGTGGCCTTGTGCTATGCTCTTTAGGTCTGTGTGTCAGCTGGGGCCTCTCTGCCCCGTGAGACTCTGAATTATACGTGTTTTATTCATGTTGTGTTCTCTTGCTGGGCACTGCGCTGTATTCTACAGATACGGGACAAAGTGAGGTCAGACAGTTCCTGCTCTCTCGGAGCCCCCGCTACTGAACAGCAGCAGACAGCAGACATGACAAGCGCTCCAGAGAGAGGAGATGCTGAGACAGTGATGGGCTTGGCGGAGCGCTTTCACGCACAGCAGTGCAGGCGCCTCTGAGCCGCGCACCGCCTGCCTGTGCTGCGGAGGTGGTTCTGTGGCCGGCTGCTCTCCTGTCCGCTCCGGCTGACTCTGGTTTGCACTGACAAGCTGCTTGTTCAGTGCACCTGGTCTTTACAGAATGCCTTTGGCTTGCTGCCACCTTATGCTTCTGAGAGTTTTTTGGGTTTTTTTTAATTTTGTATTTTCTTTAAATAAGTTGTTTTCTTACAGGTTGGAATGAATGATTCATGAGAAATTCTGCAGAGGCCTTTCTAAAGGAGTTTTCTTTAAGAAATAATTTGGTTCAAATTAACACAATTTTTCTCCTTTTGGCAGCTTTCCACATACATGTTCTACCGCGTGGTTATAGACACTTTCTCATGCTTTAGTGTAATCTTTTTTCTTAGCTCATGCTGTTACAGTCAGAACGAGACAGTTGAGACAGATGTCCAGCTGGCTTCACTGGCCACTCAGTGTCAGCCTCCCAGTCCCTGCCTGCATCTTCCCTGCAAGTTGGCTTTGACAAGGCGATGCTAATCCCGGGCTGATTTCCCAAGTCTGTGTGATTCAGAACCAGTTATCACTCTGTATCCAGAGGTGAGGCGCTCAGCAGGAACTGAGTCATCTTTAATAAACGTAGCAGCCTGAAACATAAACCAGATGCCAGTTCACGAATTTCTACTGACCATGCCGACTGCCCGAGGGCGTGGAATTTTGGCCGGTCTTGGTTAGGGCCTTCAGCGTTACCAGCAGAGTCAGACATAAATCCACAGCTGCTCCGGGAACCCTGAGACAAGGGCAAGGGTAGTTCGCTCAGAAGTTCCGCACGGATCGGTTCCTTCCGCTGGACCGTCACGGAGCCCGCGTGCTCCTCCTTGGCGCGCGGAGGGAAGCTGCGTGATGGGGTCTGACAGCTGCGCGGCTCGCTCCTCCGTGGGCCGGCCGCTTACCTCCACCGCTGGCCCCAGGGGGTGCCCGCTCTAACTGCTGTGCACCCCGCGCAGCGCGGCCGCTGTGTTGTCCTTCCCCCGCCGGTCAGGCCGCCGAGTGGGAAGCGCAGCGCACTAGCTCAGGAAGGGGTCCCAGCTGCAGACCCATTTCTGCTGCTGTGCGGTTGAAGACCAAGTCCGCCATCGTAAGGCAGCTGCCTCCTCAGTAACATCGTATTTACCATTCCAGCCATTTTCAGCACACAGGGCTGTGGCTTTACATACTCACGCTGCTATCTATTACACTGAAAAGAGATTCTTTTAATGTATGGAAAATATTTTAAATATTAACTTTCATTGTAATAATAGTCAATATCCTTTTTAAAAAGATGTCTTCTGGGCTGGGAATTTAGCTCAGTGTTTCCGGCGCCTGTCTTGCAAGCACAAGGACCTGGGTTCAATCCCCAGTAAGCACAGACAACAATACTGGCATGGAAACTTACATCTACCAGCAATCAGAACCACACACCAGAGTGCCAGGCATGGTGGCTCACGCCTGTATTCTCAGCACTCAGGAGGCAGAGGCAGGAGGATTGCTGTGAATTCAAGGCTGAGCTCAGGGCCAGCCTGAACTACAAAGGAAGACCCTGTCTCAAAAAAAAATGAGTCTTCCTGCTAAATATTCACATGACATGTTCAATTCCAGGCACTGTGTTGAGTGATGAAATGCCTGAGACAAGAGTAAGGGCCTAAGATGAGTTTCTGACATCTTCTAGGAAGATGGAGACGAGGTGAGAGGCAGGTCCTGGAGGACTGTGCCAACTGCTGGGAGGGGTGTCAGAACTTCCCCAAGGAAAATCGGAAATGCTTGAAGAGGTTTAAGCAGAAAAGTGAAATTTTTGAGACAGGGTCTCGCTTTGTAGTTCAGGCTGGCCCTGAGCTCAGCCTCCAACTCACATCACAGCAATCCTCCTGCCTCTGCCTCCCGAGTGCTGGATGACAGGCGTGAGCCACCACACCCGGCACTGTGGTCTGTGGTACTGGTTGCTGCTGGGGTGAGTCTCCACGCCCAGTATGGTATGTGGTTACCGAGGATCGAACCCGGGTCCTTGCGCTTGCAGGACAGGCGCCAGAACCCCTGAGCTAAATCCCTGGCCCCTTCCTGGACTTTTTTAGTTCACTTGTGAAAGAAAATACTCTGGCTGTGGATACAGGCATAAACTCTTGCATACAGACTTAGGAACTCCACAGGCTGCACATTAAAAACTCTTGTATAATTTGGGCTACTCTCAAAAACATACGAGCCTGTTTTTCTAAAAAGAAGTTCTCTGGAACTAGTACCAATAAATATGAAGGGATTCAAGCTCAGTGGCCTCCCACACACCTTCCAGACATCCACATCTGCTGAACTGGAGTCCTGCTGCCTGATGGACCCTGTGACATACTCTCTCAAAGTTTTATGAGGTTGTTGAGTGATCTTGAATTACAGGGTCAGAAAGCTAATAATTCTTAGCAGAAATTTTATATTCTTTCAGTGTTCTTAAAATTAACAGCCCTGTTAGATGTTGTTTGAGTCGGAGCAATGAAGGACTAACCTTTCCTCATCAGAGTGAAGGACTAGGACGCCTCTTCTTTTGCTGCTGACTTATTTTGCCATCTCGCAGTTACACATAAAAGGGAGGGGGAAATGCCAAGCCAGCCCCGTGCCAGCCCCTGAGGCAGGACCACGCAGGTGCACAGCAGGGCAGGGGGAGGGCGAGGCCTCCATCCGGACCTCTCTTCCTTGGCGCTGCACTGGAGGCTCAGCCCCTTCCTCAGTGCCGCCTCTTCCTCCTTCCAGCACCCCCCCCCGTTCCTGTCGTTCTGGGACATCTCTCTCAGGCTGTGACCCTTCTGCCCAGGAGAAGTGTTTAGCCAGTGACAGTAACCTGCTCTTCTTTATTTATAAGTTTTGTAAAATCCTGTTTCTCCTACTGAGTTTATGACAAATTGGAACTATGTTGCCAGTTTGTTTGTGTGTCACTAAAAGTGTATTATTTATGTGTCCCCTCTCCTCCTCCTCTCCTATAGTAAGAGCCTCCACGGCAGGGATCTAGCTTATCAGTCTGGTTCCCAGGCGTAGTGCCACCGTGCAAGGCAGTACCCAGTGCCATTACTGGCAGGTGTCCGGTGGCTCTTTGACTCTGAGTAAATATTTGCCCCCACGCACTCTGAAGGACAGACGGCAGCGCACAGACGTTGTTAAAGGGTGGCTTGGCCCCCCTTCAAAGTGCTGCCTCTTGATTTCCTTCCTCTGCAGAACCTTGTGTGGTTTACACAGCAGCCACCCCAACATTTCTAAACAATTTGGACAGTAGGAGAAACTTTGATTTTACCAATGAAGAGCACAGAGTGATCTGGAAGTTTGACTGTGAGCACAGCCTGGCCGGAAGCTGGGACGGGAGCCTCTTCTTCCTGAGTAGGTGTGTGACCCTGGCAGGCACTACTCCTTTACACACTTCATTTGATTCACCTGTAAACTGAATCAAATGTTGGCACTGGTCCATAGGGGTATTCAGAAGAGTAAATCATTTGCAGTGGGTCCAGTGTTAAAAGCTACTCTGGAACAGACATGCCCCATAAAATGGACAAGGCAACACTGTAAGCAGCAGTGGTGGGGAACTGGCCAGTAAAGTCAGAGGGTAAATGTTTCTATACTTCCTTTGTCATCTGATCATCCCACTTTGATAAACACTTTTCTTATTCATTGCTTTCTTAAAATGTAAGAATCACATCATCACTTAGAATTAAAATATTCACATTGTGTGTGTGTGTGTGTGTGTGTGTGTGTGTGTGACACAGGGTCTCGCCCTGTAGTTTAGGCTGGTCTGAACTCAGCCCTGAGCTCACAGCAATCCTCCTTCCTCCGCCTCCAGAGAGCTGGATGACAGGCGTGAGCCGCCACGCCCGGCACTGTGGGGTGGTTGCGGGGGCTGAACCCGGGCCCTTCAGGACGGGCGCAGAGCCACGCGGCTACATCCCGGCTGGTACACTGATTTTTTAAAAAGGTAGATTGAAGAACACAATCTGCTCCCTGGCCTCATTTGTTTACAGTAATCATGCAAATTTTATTTGAATGAGGATATGAGTTTCTTCCCCTAAGGACTATATAAAATTAGTTTCCTCTATTTGGAGCATTTCTTTAATATTATCCTCCATACTTGAATTTCTCTCACAAATGTTACACAAGCAAAGAACAGTAAAATATTACTTGATATTACAAAATCCAAATAACTCAGCATGGGAGATTTTAATTTATGAGATTGTATACATGAATGTTTAAAGATTATTTCACAGAAAACTTAACTGTGCTTTGGTATGTCTGTTTAAATTTTTTTGCTCACTCAGTGAGTCTGCAAACACCAGATTTAAAGTTTCCATCAAGAAGAATTATTTTTAGGTCAGCCTCAAGAATAGGGTGTGTAGAAGGAGAACAAAAAGAAAATGTTCAGCTATATTCCTTCCACACCCTTAATTGGTGATGTACAGTAATCTGAACTCTGAGTGTGGAAGGAAACTACAAATTAAATTGAAATAAAATCAGCCTGTGACCTGAATCTGTCTTTTTTGTTTTTTATTATTGCTAAAATGGTTAATAATAAAAATACTGTCCATGGTTTCCTAATAGTCTAAAATCTGTCTCATTTTGTTCGGTCTTCTATTTATAAAGTCTCTTAAAAAAGAAAGAAACTTAGAGTGGATGGATGTTACAGAAGAGACGGCGCAGTAGGCAAGGTGTCAGGTTTTCTGGTTGGCGTCTCAGTGGGGCGCGTGGATGCTAAGTCCATCCTGCAGAAGCCTCCGTTGTGCCGGGCGCGGTCCTGCTCTCCGTACGCTGGGGCTCTCTGTGCTCCTAAGTTGGGCAAGTGACAGCCCAGGGGGCTGGGTTCTTTTGTTGGTGATGTGATTTAAACTTTTAATTTTCAGCCCACCAGTCCCTGTCTTTCCTCACTACAGAATTTGTAAAATGCCTAACAGACTCTTTTGGATCAGATAAAGAACGCTGAAAAATGGCAGAAATAGAAGAAATGGGATACTTTTGGAAAAAATGCCAGATAGTTATTTGGCTCTGAAGGAGTATAGAAAGAAACTCCTGAATGAAAAACTTAGAGCAGAAGCCATAAAACTAACTTACTTTCATAAAATAATAGAAAGAAGCATTAGTCTGCAGAGCATATTTTGACTTTTGGGTCATTTACATGCTACAGATGTGGCTGCACAGTCTGGCGGCAGCGGCCTGTGACGTGTGTGTGTGTGTGCGCGCGCGAGCGCACGCACGCAGTCTGCCTGCCATGCATGTGGGTGATGGCTGTTTGGAGCTTTTCACACGCAGAATCTCTTTTCTCTTGTTTTGCAGATTTTCGCCTGATGGAAGACTAATTGTGTCGAGTAGTGAGGACAAAACTGTTAAGATCTGGGATACCACAAATAAGCAGTGCATTAATAACTTCTCAGACTCCAGAGGGTAAGTGCACTGTTTTTAAACAGTTGAATGAGTAAAGTTTGCCCAGAAGACATTTCAGAATAACAATTTAAATAAATTGGAGTGATGACCTTCTTGTTCTTGCTCTGTAGGTTTGCAAATTATGTGGACTTCAACCCTAACGGTACATGCATAGCTGCAGCAGGATCTGACCATACGGTGAAGATCTGGGATATAAGAGTGAACAAATTACTCCAGCATTACCAAGGTAACAGTCGTGCGTCTGGCTGCCGCGGGCAGGACCAGGCTGCATCTGCGCCGACTAGAGGACCGCATAGTTAGCACCCTCTCGTCACAGCAAATGCAAGAGGGGAACGGGATGGAAAGCAGTTTTTTAAATGAACCAGGGGTGGAAAAGAAGTGACAGTGGGATTTTCAAACTAGTGAACCTGCCTTGTACAAGAACTCAAGGATAGAAATTGGATCAGAATTCTGAGTTACAGAGTTATATGAGCTTAAGTAAATCTTGAACCTGGTAGAAAACAACTTCTTAGCATGCCAGTGCCTGTGTATTAAAACTAAAAGGGAAATGAAGTGATTTTTTTGGTTGATACTTGGGTTTACTTTAAATTCATGTTATGTCACATAACTATAATAATAAGCGGTCATTCAGTGTTTACTAAATCTTCAGAATATTTTTAATGAATATTATTACCCTCATTATAAAAATAAAGATACTGAGGCTTAAGAACGGTAACTTGCTCAAATAATTGACAGAACTGACCTAGATGTTTCTGTTGACAGAACTGCGGGGAAAACAAACTTTTGCTCCTGCGCTGTACTGCCCCCTACTGGAGGCGTGAGGTCCAGAAATGGATTCTCAGACACTCACTAGACTGTCCGTGTTCTTCCTTATCTCCAAGTTTGTTCTCTTTTCATTGCATATTCCTAATTGCTTATTAAATTTGAGGCTGCGTTATATACCTTCTATGAGCTGGTAATCACTGGCTCTTGATTATATTTGTAATACACCAAAGACTTTATGGTCAGTAGGATCATCTGTCCACGAGTCTCATTCTCCACAAGCTATACAATGGCAGAGTATTAACTTACTGTAGTGAGCCATCACCTCTAATTGGGATTATAATTTTCAAACTAATATTGCTAATGAGACACAGGAGCAGCCTTGGAATTAAGAATTTTTTTTTTTAAAGAAAGAAAAAAAACCACTTAAGATTATAAAGAAAAACTGTTGTACTGAAGCACTTTATCAGTGTTAAAGAAAGTAAGTGATTGTTGTTTGAATTTTTGCCTTTATTTTCTACACATTAGTTCACAGCAGTGGAGTTAACTGTGTATCGTTCCATCCCTCGGGTAATTTTCTCCTCACTGCCTCCTCGGATGGTACACTTAAGATTCTGGACCTCCTGGAAGGAAGACTTCTGTACACACTTCAAGGACATACGGTATTACCTGGAGATGTTTACTTTTTAAATAGTACGTACATACAGTTTGCTGTATTGTATGACTGCCTGCATGGTTTTCGGAGTGTAGCAGATTGCTGCTGGCACGGAAAGCTTTTCCTTTCTGACTCTTTCTGTGCTCTTTTGTCAAAAGCATGCCTCCCAGCGGCCACTAACTCAACAGCGTTGGCTTCCTCAGGCGGTGGCCGGGCTGGCCGGTGAAATGGGGAGGGGAGGGGATCCCCCGCACGGAGGCTCCCACAGCTGCTCGTTCCCCTTCCTGCGTGCTGAGGTCAGGCCCCCACACCTCTCCTGCCTCTGCCGCCGCAGACTCGCCCTGGCCTCGCTTCTCCGTGTGGTTGATGGCGACTGGTGGCGCAGGCCAGCCTGCCTCACTGGGCGTCGCCTCTGAGAACCCATCTGGGGCAGAGATAAGAGCCGCACGGCTGGCTCCACAGGCCCGGTGGGAGGAAGCGGAGGCCCTGGCGTATCTGGTTTGCTCTCGTCTTACCTCTCGACCGCTGTGGGACGTTGTTCGTGTAGAGGAGCTACATAAGCTATTCCCCCCTCTCAGCTGGCCTGGAGGTTCAGAACACGTGTTTTAAATGTGCTAGGTACTTGCTTTCAACCAGGTACAAACTGTTTATATCTAGAAACAGAATGGACTGGGTGCTCTTGAGGAAAAGGAGCTCACCCTACCATGGCAGGTCCTGCCTGGCCTGGACCTTCGCCTTCTCACTGGCTCTGCAGCAGTGTCAGGGTGAAGCGGGAGCAAACTTACCCGCTCAGATTCATGAACACACGTGGACCGCATGTGGGTAGACACAGCCAGGCCGGGTGGCCAAGGAGTGAGGTGTCCACGAGGAAAGTATGAGACAGGGGGAAAAGACAAGCCCCGTACTTTAGGAAAAAACTACGCAGGAAGAGGAAACGTGTCATAGTCTGGACTTGAAGCTGTGCTTATGCTGTGATAGCCCGACCCTGAGCCTGGGGGATGATCCACCTAAACGTCTCAAAATATTTTCTGCAAAACTTCTCTTGCGTAGATTAAGGACCTATTTTAAAAATAAACAATTCGCTAATATTTTTAGGAAGAGAAATAATCCCTCTTATCATGATTGAAAAAGTGGACCTACAGGCTGTTGGCAGGGCCTATGCCAAGTACAACTTTACAGTAATTTCTCAATTGAATTTCAAGTCCTTATTATCTCCTACCTCAATAATTAGAGTAACGTCCTAACTGGCTTCCAGCCATTCATTCTTATCCCGACTCGTCATTCTCATAACTAGCCCTCACTTCCACCAATCACAGCTCTCCTCCTATGTCTTTCTCATAACTAGCCCTCACTTCCACCAATCACAGCTCTCCTCCTATGTCTTTCTCATAACTAGCCCTCACTTCCACCAATCACAGCTCTCCTCCTATGTCTTTCTCTAAAACTTTTAGTGCTGACTGTTACCAGCTTCGGCTGGGCGAACTCAGCGGTGCCTGGTGTGGGCGGCGAGTGGCCTGGTGTGTGGAGTCTCATGCTCATCACCTACACAGTTAGCATTCAGTCCTGCTAGTCGCCGACAGCTTAAATGTAGAAAGTGAGAAACAGTTACCCATTTCTACACACACAAGCTCTTCTGTAAGGAGAAAATATTTTTTTAAATGATTTTTACTGCAGATATTCCTTTTTGCTGACATCTGTCTTTGTCTTCTATAGTTGGTCTTTCGACTGTCTTTACTCTGCTTGCCCTGGCGGCTAGCATCTAGATGTGTTCTCTCTGCCTTACTGCATAAGTAGTCTGCAAGAATCAGGGTGAAAACTTGACCCTCATCGCGCTTTTGGCCTTGAGAAAGTGCCACCAACTGCTTGTGCTTTCTCTCCTTGTGTCTTAGGGACCAGTCTTCAGTGTTTCATTTTCCAAAAGTGGGGAGCTGTTTTCGTCAGGAGGTGCAGATACACAGGTTTGTACACCTTTCAACCGTCTTTGACATGAAATTTACCCTGACAAGGGAATCTTCGGCCTCAGCAAATCTATAATATGTTCAGGTGATTATCAGTGGGTTTATATTTTATCTCAGTGACGGGAAAGTCTGCTGTCTGACGGCTGAAATAGTTCCAGTTCAAATAGTTTTTTGATTGAGGAATTATTTTCTTTTACTCATTTTCACCCTGAGTTATTCATGAAACTCGTGCTTACGTGATAGCCAGTTTCGGGAGCAGCTCTATCACTTGAACTATTTCATTGTACCTGTATGTCCTGCCCCTCCCGTCAGGCTTCTTGAAGATGTTCAGTGGAAATCATTTGAGGCAAGTCGGCACTTACTCAAAATGACCCGTCATCATCCAGCACCAGATTTGTGTTACTTGTTTATTTTTTTCATTTGTTTGTTTTTGCAGAGCTGGGGATTAAACCCAAGGCCTTGGCACCGAGCTGCATTCCCAGAGCTATTATCATTAGAAGTAGTAGTATTTTTATGACTAATATTATATTTTGAAAGAGGGTCTTGCTGAGTGGCCCAGGCTGAGCTCATCTGCTTCCCCCATCTCAGCTCCCAGGTGCTCAGTTTGTAGAGATTTATTGAATAAAGTAGATGATCAGCCTGTGGTGGCACACACCTATAATCCTAGCTACTCTGCAGGCTGGGGCAGGAGAGTCCCAGGCCCCAGGTCCGGCTGGGCGGTAGGGCGAGGCCCAGTTTTGAAGAAACAAAAGGACTAGGGATGTAGCTCAGTGGTAGAGCACCCGGTAACACCACTGAAATGTGGATGCCTGTGTTTCTATTTTGAGAGGTGAGTCTGTGCATTCACTTCTTTAAGACTCAGTTCTGTCGTTTGTACGTGCAAGCTAATAAATCCCAACATCACTGACTTTTTATAGGTCTTGTTATGGAGGACCAACTTTGATTCGGTGCACTGTAAAGATCTCAGTAAGAGAAATCTCAAAAGACTGCATTTTGATTCACCACCACACCTCCTTGACATCTATCCAAGAACAACACATCCACATGAGGGGAAAATGGAGACTGTTGAAGTGAGTATTTTACATGTTTGTCCTGCATTTCTCCATGCGTTATGGGCTATTAAAGGCACACAAACCAGTCCTGTCGAACAGCAGCACATAGAGAAAGTCAACTTTTTGCACTAATACCATGAAACTGTGTGCATATGGTAGTGTGTAATCATGTTAAAAGCCTTTGATGTTCACTTTATGAACGCCTAAGTAAAGCTAAGAAACTGTGTTGTCAGCAATAGGAAATAAATTAAATCAAAGGCCTCTAGTGCCTCCGAAGTGTGAGCTGGGTTCACACTCAAGCTGGTTTCAGGGTGGTCACATGATGAAGGTCATCAGAACAACACTGAGGGTGAGGATTTTTAGCACCATTATTGAAAGAGGTATCTTGAAATCCTTCTATAGCAAAAACTGTTCTTCTGAAGAGTGAAAAGAGATTTAGACATTAAATCTGAAAACAGACTACTTTACTTGCTCCTGGCATATATTTTCAGGTGTATTATTATTTACCTACGGGAGTTTTATGGTTTTTGTTTTGATTTTTTGTGGTACTGGGAACTGACCCAGGGCCTTCATATTGAGCTATTTCCCAGCTATCCCTGCGCCCTCTTCTTGCTCTTGAGCTTGCGGTCCTTCTGCCTCAGCCTCCCCGAGTGCTGGGATCATGGGCATGTGCTCCGTGCTCGGCTTACCTGTAGGTCTTTGTGGGCAAGTTCTCTTGGGTCTCATAAATTTAAATGTTCTCCCTCAAGGAGAATTAAGCCATTGCTGGGTATTTGGCTGGTGGTAACCCATAGATTACCATTTTGTTTGATTCTTCTTAAACCCTTTCCTAGGAGCTGATACAGGAAATTACTGTTACCTGTTCCTTTGTTTTGATTTTTTTTTAGTCATTGCAGAACTTTGCTTTGCTTTCAGAGGAAGTCTCTGAGTGGAGGCGCGCAGCAGCCTCACTCGGTCCTCGGACTGCGTCCCACACCCGCTTCCTGTGGTCCTGGACCACCTCTCCCCGCTGGCTCTTTAAGTTTGGTCTCCTTTGTTGTGGCTTTTTCTGTTGTTTCAGGCACTTCTGGTAGTTGCTGGCTCTCCATGTGTACATAGGTATCTGTCTTTTTCTCTTTCTTTTACACTTTCTAGATTGTTTTTACATTTTTGCTTAATCCAGGGATCTCTTGGGATTTCTGTTATGGTTTTCCCTTGGTAGTGCTGATTTTTAGTACTTTGCCATAATTTTTATCATTTCTTACTTTTAACCATCTTCTAGTTCTTCTAAGGTGTTAACTGTTGTGCTTTCCTATTCATTCATGATACTTACTATATCTTTACTTTTCCTCTTACTCTGTGAAAGACGGAGTATAACACTGTCCATCACAGCCTTCTCCAGTTATATTGGTACCTTGTTGATCTCCCGAGATCACGTATGAGTGAACTTTATTTTTAACTTGATTCTTCTTTTCCTGTGTTACTAAAGCTGGCTCCCACCTCCCTTTTCTTTTCACACTTCTATGTCTGGCGGGGCTTCACCAGAAGATGCCCTGCTGCCGGGTCGTCTGCTCCACTCCTGAACAGAGAGGTGGGTGGGGAGCTGGCAGCAGAGCTGGCTTCCTACCCCTGACTCGGTGGTGTTTCCGTGGTAGCAGCCACCGTGGCACTGACTCAGGCCATCTTCTCTGTGACGATCAGCCTCGGCCCATGGGGGAGAGCTAGACTTGCTTTAAATCGTCAACAAGTAGCCTGAGTAGCTCTTCTCTGACTGTCCAGCTAGGAAGCCACAAAACCAGCCAGGTTGCTTTATATTGCGAGGTCAGGATGACCCAGGCTCGTCACAGCCACTGTCCGATGTGTTTTTCACACACACACACTTAAAACCCAGTTACAGGGCCGGGGAGTTAGCTCAGTGGTTCTGGCGCCTGTCTTGCAAGCGCAAGGGCCCAGGTTCGATTCCCCGGTAACCACGTAACAATACTGGGTGTGGAGACCCACGCCCAGCAGCAACCAGTACCACATACCACAGTGCCGGGCGTGGTGGCTCACGCCTGTCATCCCAGCACTCGGGAGGCAGAGGCAGGAGGATTGTGATGTGAGTTTGAGGCTGAGCTCAGGGCCAGCCTGAACCACAAAAAGCGAGACCCTGTCTCAAAAAACCTAAAAAAAAAAAAAAAACCCAGTTACAGACTGACTTTCATTGTGGAGTCGGAGGTCGGTGGCACTGACCATTGTTGCTGTCTAGTGTTTTTGTGGCCTTGAGGAAGAGAATCTCACGCCCACAGTTTAAATTACCTGTAAGCATTCACGGTTACCCAAGTCAAAGGTACGGTGTGACTTATTTTTATGAAGCATTATTACATCCTGTGTTTGAAATATCAAAAAGAAAAAATGTTCTACATTTGAACAAATAACAGTTGTTCATTAAAAAAAAAAAAAAAAAAAAAAAAAACACTTCATAGCCAGGCATGATGGCTCACACCCGTAATCTCAGCACTCGGGAGGTAGAGGCAGGAGAATTGTTGACAGTTCAAGGCCAGCCTGGGTTAAAATCGAGATCCTGTCTCAAAACAATAAAACAAAAACAACAAAAAAGACCCTCCTAATAAAGCAAAGGTGTAAAGCTGAACATATTTCTGGCAGCTCAAGCCCTGGTGCCCATGGCTGGCTGCCCCCCTGGGGCCCAGACAGACCTCATCATTATCATCCTCATCTGCAGGGAATTTAACATATGCTGTGCTGGGAATATTTAGAAATTGCAAAAACTGGGCTGGGGAGTTAGCTCAGTGGTTCTGGCACCTGTCTTGCAAGCGTAAGGACCCAGGTTTGATCCCCAGTAACCACGTACCATACTGGGCGTGGAGACTCACCCCAGCAGCAACCAGTACCACATAGCACAGTGCCGGGCGTGGTGGCTCACGCCTGTCATCCCAGCACTCGGGAGGCAGAGACAGGAGGATTGCTGTGATGTGAGTTGGAGGCTGAGCACAGAGCCAGCCTGAACTACAAAGTGAGACCCTGTCTCAAAAAAACTTTAAAAAAAAAAAGAAACTGCAACAACTTTGAATATTCACAAATTAAGGAAGATAAGTATTATTAAAATGTGTGCAACCAACAGCACCAAAGTGAAGCAATTTCTTCTGCTGTCTCTTTCTGTGGTAATCAGAAGTGTTTGATTCCTGAGCATGAAAACAAGATTTGTATTTCATGTTTTCCGTAAGGCTCATCCTGAGTTTTTGATCTCGGTATTTTGGATGAAATTGATGTTTTACAAAAGCTCCCACTTGCCAGTCTTCAGAGCTTCGCTCCGTTGGACATGGAGAGTCCTTCAGAGTCCCAGATCTTGAGCCCCGCTGGCTAGTTGGTAATTGCCGAGCGGACAGGAGGCCGACAGCCGGTTGCTCTTTAACACAGGAGAAAGGAAGCCCAGGTGGGGTCAGGTATGAGGTGCCGAGTCCCGCTGTGACAGCGACCCCTGCTGTGCCATTTCCGCTGCTCCGTCTGTCCGTCTGCAGAGTCTTGATTAGTCCTGGCCTGGACACGCTGTTAGTTAAAAACACTGACAACCAAATGCTCTCTCCCTCCGTCTGCGCTTTCCTCTCCTCCTCTTTTCCTCCTCATCCTCTTTTCTTGTCCTTTTTTGGAGGAAGCTGTGTTTGCACAGGAGCCCTCACCCCGCCCACGTGTCCTCGGGGACGTCACTGTTGGTGACCTGCTCTTCACGTTCTCACGGGCGGACGCGCTGTCCTCGCCCAGAGAAAGCCAGGGCTCCCTTGCAGAGGAGCATTTCCTTCCCCTGCTAACTGAGAGGACGCCGAAGGCTGCCCAGGGGCAGCGATGGACTGCCGTGGGCACTGCAGAGTACCGTAAGAACGGGTGCTCGCCCCCAGCAGCTGGGGCCGGCTGGGCAGGGCCTGCTGGGCTGGGCGGCCTGGGACGCGCCGCTCCCCGCGGCCACCTGGGCGTGCGCCGGCCCCTTGTGAAGATACCGTCTCTTCCGACGGAAGCAGCACGTGTGTAGAATACCGAGCAGTTTTTAGTTTTAAGTTTTTTTGAGCCATTCCAATTTCCGAAGGTGAAATCAGATTTCATTTCCATGGTGATGTTTTCGTGCCTACACTAGGTGGCAGTAGATACGAGAGGAACAGTGCCGCTCAGTCCGGACAGCCAGACCAAGTTGCGAGGACAGGGAGCTGTCCCCGAGTTTGCGGGTGTTTGGGGTTCTGACTTTGGGCCATCGCTCCAGACTCAAACCCGGGCGCGGTCCGTCCCCGTCCCCGCCCCCGCCCCCGTCCCCGTCCCCGTCCCCGCCCCCGTCCCCGTCCCCGGGGCCACCTCACAGCTGCCCCTTCCCGCGTCCTTCTTTGTCTTCCTTCAAAGACCGCGTGTTTTTGAGGCGCCGCATTCGGCCAGGGATCGTCGCCGGTCGATGGCGCCCGTCCACGCTAAGTCCTACTTCAGGAGCGCTTGTTTACCTTTTGTGTCCTTGACATTTGAATGTTACTTTTTACGTTTGAGGCTCTGGCCTTTGAAATGCCCTCTCAAAAGAGTCGTCACAGCTGGTCGTCACCCTTTGCTTTTCTATATGTCATTGAATCACTATTTTTGAACTTCATATCAAATACACATTTCTGTAACTTCCTTTTTTAACATTGAAATCCGAGCGTTCGTGTATATGGATTGTGAATCCGTACGCTCGTATGTTGAGACTTGTGTTTCACTCATTTTCACTGCTGTGTAGTACTTGAATCCATCCACCACAGTTGTGGTTCCTAAGTCAGTTTTAACTATGAATAGACACTTGAATACTTCCAGTTTTGGGGAGGATGGTGACCATTATAAATGTTTTATAAACAATTTGGTATCGATCTTTGTTAAAATTTTTGTAGTCCAAAAGATTTTAAATGGTAAACTTTAATTTTTCCTGCTTTTATTACTAATATTTCTGAGCATCTCTTCATACACCGCTTAGCTGAGAGGTTTTCACATATGTATTTTTACCCCCCAGGGCAGCTTTTCTTTCCACATTTGTTTGTAGACTTTTCTTGCATATCTGACGTATTTGGCCTTTTTCCATTTTATAGATCATATCTTTTACGATTCTTTATCTGATTACTCATTTTGCGGCATCCTTTATTAAGGAGAAATCTTGAACTTTTATATAATCAAAGACTTTTTTTTTTTAATGCTTCTGCAGTTCTGTCTTTCCAGCCTCCGGATATGGGATACCATTCATTACTTTACAGTTTTAGCGCGCCGCCATCTCATCTGTGCACTGCTCACCTTTACCGTAGTGTTGGGCAGGGACCCGCGCAGTGATCTCCACTGCAGACCACTTCCGGCGTTTGTGAGTGAGCTCCCTGCAGACCACTTCCGGCGTTTGTGGGCCTTCCGGCGATGATCTCCACTGCAGACCACTTCCGGCGTTTTGGGCCTCGCGTTTCCTGCGTGTTCGCTCGTTCAGGGTTCTGCTTCCGTGTTCTTGGTGACCAGCTTCTGTTCCTGGAGCTTCCTTCAGTGCCGACAGAAGCTTTGTATTTTTCTCCCCAAGAGGTCTTACAGGCCTTTGTATGTTTATTCTCGTATATTTTAAAACTTCTATGGCATCATAAATAGAATCTTTTTAAAGTTTACATTTTCTGACCATAGAGGGATGCGGAAATAGCTGGGTTGGAGTGGGCCTTCGAGGTCTGACAAGTTTTGTTAAATGCTCTACAAGTCCCAAGGATTAAGCAGTGTGTATTTTGGGGATTTCCTCATAAGTAAACATTTTATATATAATTGGCATTTTATTTTCTCTTTGCTAGTTCTTAACACTTGTTTTCTTTTTTGTCTTAATAAACTGGCTAGGATTTTTTTCTTCATCTTTTGAGGTGGGTCATTTATTTTAAATATTTCTTTATAGGTAAATTACATTGATTTTGCTAATGCAAAAATAATCTTTTGTTCCTGAAATAAATTTTATTTTGTCGTAATGGTCTTTCCTTACACAATGATAGATTTGGCAGGTTAATATTTTGAAAATACTTTGTTTCTATCTATGTTAATAACTATAGCAACATATTTTAATTTTAGGATATATTATTACTATTGGAATTGTGTAAGTATCAATTTCTTATATTAAAATGTCATTAACTTTTTTATGTGTACACAGATTAATCCAAAGCTCGAGGTAATTGATTTGCAGATTTCTTCTCCTCCTGTTGTGGACATCCTTTCCTTTGACTCCACCACAGTAAGTTTTTCTTTTAACATTTAGGTGGTACGGAATTGTTTGGTACAATCTATTTCTTTACAAAGTGTGCAAGGAAGAGGAGGAAAAGTGAGTTCAATTGGCGCTTTAACAGAGAAAGACCTTGTACTACCACAGTGGCAATACACGAAATGACCACGAGGTGGAGCAGCGCCAGTGTCCAGAACAGCTTTTGCTTTGAAGGGCATGAGCTCAGGCTGCTGTCGGGCTTATAAGGCGCCGCCCACGTGGCTTTGAGCGCCTCAGTGTTTCAGAGGTCCCAGCTTCTAGGCTTCTATTTAGAAGTTGTACAGATTGATAATCTCTCCAGAAATTAAGTATTTCTACTGCTTCTAGTTGGGCTTATAAAGCTTGGGATTCAAAGGCTTCCAAGGTTGAAATCTTTTCCCTTTACTTTAGAAGTTGACTTAATCTTTTCAGGTTCTGCTGCTGAGGGCAAAGCTAGTTGTAAGGAAGATACTCTGGGTAAATTTTGAATAATGTTAAAAGTTGTCTAGTTGATCTCAAGAACGGTGCTTATTGTGGGATTCAGTGAAGGCAGAATCCATTGTGACTGTGCTGTGCTGGAAAATGACCAAAGGCAAAGGTTATATAGATACACAGATCGATAAGCTGGGGGTGTGATTCAGTGTCAGCGTCCTGAGTTCAAGCCCTAGGACTTCAAAATTGACTAATTAGATTTCCAGAACTGGCTTAGAAGTAGGTGTGCAACGCGTGAGTGTTCAAGAGTGTGCTTTTCTCAAAATGCAGCCACCGATCCTGCTGCGTGGCGGGTTTTGCCGAGCAGAGAAAGGAGGCAAAAGATGGCAGCTGGTGAGAGCTGCACGTCCGGAGGTAGTCGGCAGACTGAAGTCAGCTGTCAGCTGGTGACTGAGGCATTCCTGGAAGAGCGTCTCTAAAGGGCGTTGTGCTCTTTTGAGACATGCTCTCTGGCCGGCGTCATGATCGGGGGGGCTGACGTGTCCTGGACAGTGCGGGGGAGGGTCGTGGCCGCCACCCAGCGAGGACCGCAGTGTCTCTGTGTATTGCACTCAGACGTGACAAACCAGCCGGTGTGCACTGTAGGACTTGAACCTGGGGAACAGGGTTATGTGAGAATTCAAGTGGCACGTCTGTGTAGTAAAAACACAGGAGTGAGCAGTCGTGTGAGGGACAGGGTAATAAGGTCGGAGGCGCAGTTCCCCGTGGGTCGAATGATACCAAATTGCCACTTTCTCCCCAAAGCCAGTCTAACTCAGCGACTTCGTGCGGACTCTGTAGAGGGCATTAGAAGGAGGACTGCGCTGTCGGTCCTTTTGAGCTACGTACTGGGCACTGTGTAAAGATGAAGCAAGAAACAAGCAAGGAGGCGGAGGCCTGCTCACCCAGGCGGGGCCGGGCCGGGCTCAGGTCGGCGTCGGGTCTTCGCCGTCACCTCTTCTGCGCACACAGAGGCCAGGAGAGCGTCTAGTTTTACCGAGTGTTGTTCATCGTATTGTCCTTCCTGCAGTCCTGCACAGATGACCAGTTGGAAAGCTGTGGGATGAATGTGGGAACTGTCCGCCTCCCTTAGCGGCGCAGTAGCTCCTGCTCTGTATTCTGCACGCTGACTCTTTTTCTTCTGTTTGTGGCAGAAAAATCAATCATGACTATGAAGGAGATGTGTGTCTGCTTTGGCGGGAAGCACAGTTGCCCTAAATATTTTTGCTGTGAACTTCATATGTGATTTCATTTTAAAAACCCGGGGTGGGGGGAGGACCAGAGAAGTTTTGGAAACCCCACCACCAAAACCTGCTGCTTTTAAAGGTAGCTTTCGTTATTGGGGTTATTGTTTCTTTGTTTGGTTTCTACGAACTAGAAAAAGTGTGCGTTAGAAGCTTGTTTCATGAAGACGAGATAGGGCCGGCGGAGTAGCTCATGGTTCTGCCCCTCCCTGGCAGGTGCAGGGTCCTGAGTCTGATCCCCAGTCCTCGGAAGAAGGGAGAATCCATCCCGCGGGACGCCAGATCACCCTCCAAGCCCCCATCCGTCAAGTGTCTCAGCAGAATTGAAGTCGGCTTTTTACAATGCGAGAATGAGTTGGCTTCTCCGCCTGCTCTCATGTGAATTCTGTTCAGGATGATTTTGAGACCCAGGTCTACGTATCTCGTCTATGCTGTGGTATCTGACCAGCCAGCATTTTTAAAGCTTGATTCTAAAACTTTCTATAAAAGGGTATATTGCATATCATGTAGAAATAGTTTTAAAATGTCAGTCTTCTTAAGTGTCTGAAGCCTTAGGATATATTATTATTATACTTTTTTTTTTTTTATGCTTCTGCCGTTCCGTCTTTCTCAGCCTCTGGATATGGGATATACATTAAGTATATTATTGTGTCACTTATTATGTACAGTACTAATTTTCTAAAGATATCAAGATTCTATTTGAGCCTTTGAGTGTTTTCATGAACTTCGTTGGAACCAGACCGGGTTCTGTCACCGAATTGCACCAGGGCAGGGTAGGGATATAGCCAGTGGTAGAGTGAGTCTCTGGGTTTGATCGCTAGCACCCCCAAAACAAAACAAAACAGCTTTATAGTACTATTGATGTGTGGTATGGATACGAGGGGGACTCTTTATTTTTTTGCAATAGTGGGGTCAAACTCAGGGTCCTGCACTCGCCAAGGGATATTACTTTTTATTAAGTTGATTTTCTTGGTACATTTTATGTACACATTATGATCACACTCAACATCCTTGGTGTGCACGGGTACATGACGCGTCTTGGTCCTCCTGTTTTCCCTCCCTGCAACTCGCCCCGGGGGTGTCTTAAGCCCTTCCCCGCACCCCGTGCCCGAAGGGGCATACTGTAGTTAAAAGTCACGTTAAAGTGCCCCAGGACCATCCAGTTTCATCTCTGATAATTATAACCCTGAGTTTTGACATTTCCGACCCGCTGTTCTCCTGCAGGTGAACGTAGGGCGTTCGGGTCGACACAGAGCCCTCCTCGGCGAGGCAGCGCAGGGCCCTCATCCCTGTCTGGCACCTGTGTCCCGCATGAATATATGTCCCTTTCTTCAAATCAAGGGTAGCAGTTTAGATCATTAATTTTTTACAATAAACTGAGAACTTACAATTACATTATAGGAAAAAATAAGGCTAGAAGTCTACTGTCACTGCAGCCGTCAAAGTGAGATGCGGGGGGTGGGGCGTCCTGGGTGGGGTTTAACTTCAAGAAAGACGCCCCTAAGCTGGTAGAGAGACACTTGCCAAGTGTGAAGGATGGCAGTGTGAAGGTTGCTAATGAATATTCACTAATGGACTGTAAGAAATTAAAGAACTTCTCAGAAGGAAATCTGACCAGTACTCAGCCGGACAGAAACGGACATGCTCTTGGTAGGAGCATTTCAGGGAGGACAAGCAAAGCAGAGCAGATGCCTCGGAAGGAACCGCGGGTGTGGACCGTCGTCCGAGTGCCCCGCTAGCCTGGGCTCCATAGCCCACGTGACCCGACGACGGCAGATGGACGCGGGACGTGAGGACGTGCGTCGCACCTGTGGCCTCTGGCTCCTGCTCTGCCGTCACCAGCTTTAGTCTGAGAAGAATGGACAGAAAAGGAGCTTCTGCCCCGAGAAGCCCACGCCCCCCTTGCAGTCAGGCACAGACAGCTCATGGGTTAGAAAACTGGGTAGCGTCGTGAGGCCGGGCGGTGGGGGGAGCTGGCAGAGGTGCGTTTCAGAGCATGGCGGGGCCGGTGTTGCGTGGCCATCGATTGAGGAGGGAGCTGACTGCAGGGTGAAGGGGCAGGACAGGCGGTCCGGGGAAGGGCACCTTCGGGGAGCACAGCTGACAGGCCGGGCCGGGGCCATAGTCTGCAGAGGAGGAGCTCAACCAGACTTGGCGGTAACCTCAACTCCCCACTGCAGTGTGAAAACAGCCTGGAAGCGGGGGCGGGGAGCCGAGCGGGGTCACCGGGAAATAATCAGCCTCAAGGACACAGTGCGTGAGCCGGGCAGGTGAGGACGGGGCTGGGAGGGGGCAGTAGGGGTCTGGTTCTGGATGTGATTGAAAGCAGAGGAGAGGACCTCAGTCAGGCTGGGTGTCAGGCGCGGACAGTGCAGTGCATCCCTGAGGTGTGGGGCCAGCCTGCTGTCAGCAGGGGAGCTGCAGAAGAAAAAGGGGCCGTGGTTTCCTGGCTTCAGTGGGAGGTTAGGAAACATATCCGCTACATCAGTGCAAGAAATACTCCTCCATTTCCGTTTCTTCAAAGGTGTTCTCCTTCCTAAATGTCACTTAGATTTGCATTTTTCAGCAAAGTGCATTGGTTTTCTTTTGGAAAGGATTTTGCATTGGCCTATTTTTAGGAAGAGGAAGATCAACTGGCCTTCAGGGAGACTGTCCTGTGTTCCATGCTACCTGAAAAATACGAACGCGTGGACAGGCAGGAGGGACACAGCCAGACCTGCAGCAACAGAAAGAGCCTCTGTGGATGTTGTGGCAACAGCGCATCCTGGTTACCAGACAACATTGCGTAACTAGTCGGAGTTATTTCAGTTCTAACTGCTTATATAAGCAAAGATTTGGAAAGACTTAGTTGAAAGAACACAGTGTATGCAAACTTAAATCTCTCAAGCCTAAAATTTTTAACTTGGAAAGTGTAAAATGGCATATGCAATTGATTGTCCCCAAATTCCCTCTTTACTTTTCTAGAAAAGTTGTTAAGATCCTGTTGCACAAACCCGCTCTTCCTCTAGTTTTTGTGTGCTGACTTCCTGCGCAGACATTCGTAGTCCTCTGACTTGGGGTAGGTGAGGTGCCCGAGTCTGGCCGCTGTGCTGCAGGCAGTGAGGCCGCGTCTGCCTCCAAAGCACAGCGCGTGACTTCCAAAGGAGGTGGGCTTGGACTGTGAGGCCGTTTCCTAAGCTTCCGGAAATGGCCATTTATATGGTGTCCCGGGCACTGGCTTTGTGACCCAGCTTTCTCTTCCCGCTGTGAGCTGTGAGCAGTTGAAAGGAAGTGTGCTCAGGGCCAGGCCGCTGGACTTGGCGGCTGGGCGCCTTCTTAGTCAAGAGACTGTTGGTCTTAACTTCAAGTGATAGTAAATTCTAAGTTCTGCATAAGATTTGAGAAATCATCAATAAATACCCTCTTTAAAAAGGAGAGATGGGAGGTAATTAAATCATCTAATCATTTTAAAAGAAATATAAGTAGTGGGGTGACATTTTTACAGCTCTCCTGCCATGTAGAAAGAGAAAATATGTTTTATACATACGTATGTATTTTTTCAGCTTCAATCTTTAAAATAGAAAGATAAAATATCAGAGATGGGAGACAATTTCCAAGTCTGATTTTTGCGTGTAAAGCCTATCATGACCCATATGTTGTACAGATTAGTAACAGTTGTGATTTTGAGGCTTTTTTAAATGGGCTTCAAGAATGTTAAAAAACACAAACTAATAACTAAAACTTTTAGTCTTAAAGGAATATAGCATGTTCGGTTAAACAGAGAGCTGGAAACCCATACAATTTACTAAGTTAGTGGCCTTGGAAAAAGAGATTATTACAGAATAACTCAGATTTTATAAATTCTTCTAAATTAAACATACTCCTTAATGAAAAGTACAAAAATAGCTAAGCTCTAATTACTTTATCAAGATACACTAAAAATTTGACTAATTTGAGCTTTTTTCCCTTTAGGTTTCAAAGTCACAAGGAAAGAAAACTTAACAAATGTACCAAAAACTTTACACTATTAAATAGTTAGATACTGCCCTAGTTGAATAAGGATTTATTCAGTGAAACTGACCCTTATTCCTGCTGACCGACATGATTTCTAAGACTTCAGCTTTTCTGTACAAAATATATTTGGGGTGGGGAGAGAAGGGTTTATAAAAAGGTTTTTATAACGTGCTGTTTGGGAACCCAACACAGTGTTTCCTTTAGAAAAGTAGCTTATTTCTGGGAACTGGAGATGTCGAAGTTTCAGGCATTATTTCTGCCTTGGACTTCCACTTTCCTGAGATGCTGTGCATCTCAGCTGTGAACCCCCAAAAGTCTCAAGGGTCCTGAGAGCCCCACGGGGGAACTCGAGCTGCACCCCCAGTTCCCACAGCCGAGATGGCACACCGACAGTGCCCGCCGCCCTCAGCCCAGACGTCCAGTAGCAGCTGGTCCGTCCCTCTTCCTGGGGAAGAGCCACATCCTCCGAGAGGAGAAGCGCACGCACCCTGAGGAATGCAAGGGCCGCAGCAGCGTCTCACGGGAAGTCGCTCTGGCAGGGCTCCCCATGGCGCCGTCTCCTGCACTATGAGGTGGAGAGCTTCCTGTCAGCCAGGGACAGTTCCCAGGGAGCCAGGTGCCGTGTTGGCGCAGCCCGAGGAGTGTCAGGGAAAGCGGTGAACTCAGCTTTCCGCCGCCTCTGCATCTCTGCCTGCTGGCTCAGAGTTACTGGTGCCGCTTAGATAGCAAAGCTAGTTGGCTCTGCCCCTTTCTTTGGCCCTTGGCGGTGGTATTTGGTGGAAGTAGTCCACAAGTCTGCTAACGGCATCTCCTCGAGACGTTCTCTGTGCTTTATAAAATCAAGTTATGTCAGATATTTTAGGACTTTGAGAGCATTGCAACCTCCTAATCTTGGGTAACCAGCTGGTAAGCCCCAGGACTGGCATTTGCCTTGCTCTGTCCCTTCCAATTTCCTTCCTTTTACTTTCTGAGACACTAAGATATTGGTAGAAGACATCATGGTTGCACAAGGCCAGACCCCCTCCACGCACAGATAAAACTGTACAGTATCGCTCTAAATCAGCCATTACTTAAATTTCAGACTGATTTGAGTTGACTTCACAATTAACCACTGTTGGAAGGAGATTTGATTTCCTGGATTTTCCTAATTCCTGAGTATTACATTTTTCTCTTGCTTACGTTAGTGATGGTCACTTCTAAAGCTCAGGTTGTAGAGCAGATACACTTTTTAAACTGTTTGCCAAATTTCTGCAGAGTTTTGGTGGATGTCAGTGTTTACGGTGGCAAATTCTTTTACTGTCCTGTGTTTCTTTGGAGAATTTTGCTGAAGCACATAAGAGATCCTTGTTTGCTCTAAGTTGAAGAGGAGATAGAAGAGGAATGTGAAGCATTTCCTCCTCTTTTTCGGGATGTCTTGTTAATGAGCATTCCCCCCATGGACAAATCATCCAGCTCAGCTGCAGCCGCCAAGAATCTGGTTTCTAGTAATCCAACCCCTTTCCCTGTCCACCAAACCCAGTGAGGTAGCTGTTTCCAGGACTCAGTATGGCTTCTCAGCTCAGCGCTCGCTTTAACCCTCCCAGCCCTGTGAAACACTTCCAGCGATTCCCTGTGGTAAAGTCTGCCTGCTCAAATAATCGTTGTCATTTTTGCTTTCCTGCCGGGCCCCAGATGTTCCATAGTAAATCTTCCTAAAGGAATAATGAGATACATACATACACAAAGATTTTTATTCAAGTGTGCATATTCCAGCATCTTAAAAAGGAATATATGCCAAACATCTTCAAAGAAGATATTAGTTAAGTACGTATTTGAACAGGTAGAATATTACATAGTCACTTATGTTTAATGATAATAAAATGCAATGTGACTGGGTTTTCCAGTAGAAAATTGCTTCTTAAACTATTATTAAACTGGGAAATACTGAATGTATATTGAATTTTAGGCATCAGTAAATGTCCCAGTTTTCATAGGACAGAGGAAAATGATCCTGTCCTTCGGATGTATCCGCTGTGGGGGAAGGGCACGGTGTCCACGGCTCCCTCAAGATTCAGGGAAATAACCAGCTTCCTGGACAGAGGGGTAGGTAGATAACACCCAGTGCGGCAAAATTGGTCAATCCAGGTGAAGACTCTGTGAGACCCTTTCATTATTGAAACTTTTCTCTAAGTTTGAAATTGACACAGGAGCGCAGGCCTGGCTCCCCACTTAAAACGCGAGTTCATGTTCTCTGAAATTGAAGAATGAATTTTAGGAAAGACAGAGGTTTAGTGGGAATATTTTATTGAGAAAGAAAGCTTCTCCCTAAGAGAGGCAGAAGGGGGAACCCGGAAGGGTGGGTAACCCAGAGTCACTTTTTCGAGGGGGAATTTATGGGCCAAAATCAAGAGTTGAGGTGGGCTCAAAGTAGGGGGCTTCCAGTAGGATTCAAGGAGCTGGACAGATTAGCAGTTGACCAATGGGTAAAGTGGGAGCTTCCAGTAAGATTTAAAAGAAATGGGCAAACCATAGTTAACCAGTGGAATTACAGTAAGTACAGTTTTTTAAGCAATCTTGATTAAATGGGATCCAATGAGAAATCAAGTCGTATAGGATCTTTTCCTTCAGGAGACTTTTCCACATGAGCCAAAGTCCTGACCCTCTGTCCTGGAGAATTTGCAGTCACTGCGTTCCTGCGGAGGGGATGGATCTGGATCTTGACTCTCCATCCTGGGGGAGAGTGAGGCCTATCAGTCACTGTTATCCAGGAGTTGTGCTGATGTCCTTGACCTTTGGTAACAGTCCCCCTTCTTGTGCGTTTTCCAAAGGCCTGCCCTGTCTGTCAGCCCGCCATATGTATAACTAGCTTTTCTGCCTATAACAGAACAAAACTTTTTTAAAAAACATTTTTGAAAACAAAAGTTATACTTTCCTGAATCATAAGTAAAGATAATTTTGGTATCATATGTAAAACATACATAACAAAGTATTATTATGATTTTATAAATGAAGGAAATGTGTGTATATATTCAACAGAATTCTAAGTGTCGTCATTTTTTTGAAACAGGGTTTCGCTGTGTAGTTCAGACCAGCCTCAAAGGCACAAAGATTTCTCCTCTTGATCTTAATTCATTCTTATACCTTATTAATTATAGAATATTTCTTAAAATATTATGCATTTGGGCCGGGGATTTAGCTCAGTGGTTCCGGCGCCTGTCTTGCAAGCACAAGGGTCCAGGTTTGATCCCTAGTAACCACATACAACACTGGGTGTGGAGACTCACGCCCAGCAGCAACCAGTACCACATACCCCGGTGCCGCGTGTGGTGGCTCACGCCTGTAATCCCAGCACTCGGGAGGCAGAGGCAGGAGGATTGCTGTGATGTGAGTTAGAGGCTGAGCTCAGGGCCAGCCTGAACCACAAAGTGAGACCCTGTCTCAAAAATATATATCTATATTATGCAGTTGTTTTCCTTTAGTTTTTTAATTTTGTCCTTGCCTTTAATATAAACTTGAGGTTGATGGCACTCGGTGCCCAGATCTCCCCTTGAAGTGCAGATTGGTTTTCCATAAGACATGCTTGCAGGGGAACTGCCCGCTTCGCCACCTCGAGTTGCTAGTCTGGGAACTAACGTAGCATCATCACCCCGCAGTTCCAAGCTTTGGAGTCAGTGAGGCGCACTCTCGTTACGTTCCTGTGGTTCCCATGAAAATCACCACTCTTTTAATGTCCGGCTTAGCCTGTTACCCCCTTAACCATGCACGGAGGAGCAGGCCTGGCTGGACCAAAGCCGCCCGACCCGGACCACGGGCTGCTGCTCTGAATCCTGCTGTGTAGGATGGTCCACGGGCCGGATATCTGTGTCTGGGTGAAAAAAGAAGACAGGAGGGGCGAGTCCAGCTGGGACTGGTGGGAGAGCCCAGCTGTGGCCACTCGGAGGCCCACTTCTCTCTTTCCCCTGGCCAGGGGACCCACAGTGAACGAGCACCGAGCCCTGACTTGGGGCCACAGCCCTCGTGAGAGCCGGGGTGACGCAGGGCCCCCAGACTAGCCGGCGCCTGGCTTTTCGGCCCGTCAGCCGATCCGCGTCCTGCCCAGGACCCGGTTCCTGCTTGTCGCTCCCCGAGGCAGCGCACGGTGCTCGGCTTCCTGCTGCAGCTGCCGCTGAGCGCTCTGTGGGTGCTGGTAGAACTTCCTCTGCCAAGCAGGTGGAAGGTCACTTCACAGCGCATTCTTGTGCCCTGCTGCCTACTTTCCCCTGACTTTTAAGCAGAGCTGTTTTCTTAGTAAACAAGGTCAGCTTCCTGGGCTGGGAATCTCGTGGACTCCACCCTTCTTGCTGTCAGGAGCTCGTGGGTGCCTCACCTGGGAATTTAGGGGAGCGCAGGGGTTCAGACCCCACCCTGGTCCTCAGCCTGCTGAATCAGGTCCTCACCATCGTGCGCAGTACAGTGAGAATGCTGATCTCAGCCTCAGGAGTCGCAGGGAGAAGGGCTGCAGGCCTGGGAAGCCTGAGGCAGAGAGGATGCTGCGTGGGAAGGGATCCTGCAAAGGACTGTAGAGACCAGACGTGCAGCCTTGTGCACGCGCGTGCGTGTGTGTGCACACGTGTGTGCGAGGGTCTGCGCCCAGGGCCTTCCCCCTGCAGAACACCCCTCCTGGTTTTCTTTTCTCCGTCGTGGTCCTTGCGCCACGCCGCCCCCCGTGTTGTCCTTTGCAGATTGATAGTTATTTTCTGTCATCTGAACAGACGCATGGAAACCAGCTAGGAATGTGGCAGTCATCCCGACAGTCTGCGGGTAGCTGGGGTCACGTTCGTTCTGAAGGAGGTCTAGAGAACGGAACGCGTTTGGGAGATACATGAGCGGTGCGCTTTATAAAATTTGTGACGAGTTAGGCGAAAAAGGATGTTGTTAAGGATAATTCCTGAATTTTAAGATCATCCAATAATATGTCATTCGTTAAGGTGAGGAGTTTCAAAAAGAACCAAGTTTTCACCTGCCGGTTCCGATACGGACATTTGAGTTTGAGGTATCTTTTTAACTTCCAAGGGTGCGTGGCTGATTTCCAACAGTGTACACTTACCTGGAGATTAAAGGAAAGACCTAGAGTGGAAATAACAGTGTGTGAGTATTTTCCATGTCTGTGTTAATTGAATCGCCAGGCTTAAAAAAGACTGCCTGAGCGGCCAGACTGAAGCAGGGCTTAGCGGCAGAAAGAAGTATTTGTCAGAGGTAACAGACACCGTGACCGTGACCTGTATTACACTGTGTGGTGCCCACAGTGTTACAGCTACTGTCAACTAAGAGTAGTTACATTAATTGAAGAAAATTTTAAAGATACAGCACTGGGCCTTGAGAAATTTCAATAAAATGGTCTGATAAAAGAAGATAAGCCTGTAAAGGAGGCAGGAGGACTGAAGGCGGGGATGACAGCGGTGCGGCTGCGGGTGGGGGGTGAGTCTAGCGGGGATTATTGGCGACCCGTTGAGAGACCTGGTGGTGCAGCGTGACGTGACGCAGGGACGTGCTGGACACAGGACCGGGGAGGGAGTGGAGGAGGAGGGCTGTGAGCCGGTCCGCGGACTGGGACTGCCCCTACTTAGGCCCTCTTGTAACAGATGAAGGAACACAAACGTGCCAGGGAAGGACTGGCCCAACAACAGCGCTGGGGGCCCACACTGCCGAGCGGCTGGGAGGAGCGGGGGGCGGAAGCGTGGGTGTGCGCGGCGGCCGGGGTGCGCGTGCGCGGGGGGCGGGGCGCAGACGTGCCGTCGGGACGCGCGGATGGCCACTGGGCCGGAAGCTGGTGCTTTTGAGAATCCGTGTGATCGTGCGGGGGACAGAATAGAGATTAGCGAGTGTGACGGTAAGAAGGCTTGCGAGGGCAGTGCACTCTGAGGATGGGACACTTCCTGTGGGCCACCTCGGGGCGGACCGGACAGAGCGACCTGAGAATCAACTGTGACACCTGAAGCACCATGTGACGGTGTCTGAAAAGGACTTTGGGGAAACTGAAGGCTTTGAAGCGAGGAGAGGGAAGGGAAGATTCAAGTTTCAGAGCAGTGATTCTAGGGAGACAGGAGGGCCTGCAGGGAGGTGGGACTGGAGGCGCTGCAGGGACAGCACGAGGAGTGAGGAGGACGCTGGCTCAGCCTGGGAGAGCAGAGTCTGCGGTCGGGTCCCGATGGCGCGTGGGAAGCAGGGAAGTCCAGATCTGCAGGCGCGGGCCGGCGCCGGCCGAGAGCGCTGTTCAAGGCCGGCGGGTGGGAAGCGTCCGGTCTGGAAAACACATCTGAGGACGGATGATTGCTCTGTCCAGCCACAAGGTCCGCAGGACAGGTCCCCAAATGGTTCCGTAGTGACGGGAGTAAAGATGGTGGTCTTCATAAAGAACGCCTGCACCATCCTCTTGGGAAAGGGTTATCAGAAACCATTTAATTTGATGATACTGATTACTCGGTAAATTCTGGAACTGAAATATGAAAAAAAAAAAAAAACCTCATTCGTTTAACACCTGTGATAGAAGACATGTCTTCCTGGAATCATGAGTTCTGCTTTAAGAACTTCCTGGTTGTGTGTGTGTGTGTGTGTGTGTGTGTGTGTGTGTGTGTGTGTGTGTGTGTCAAGCACACGTGCACACAAGTGTGCACAAGATAAGTTGTCATGGTCCCATAACTCAAGTTCACATTCTCTTGACCAATGACATCTGTGAAAGTATTTGAGTTTCATGTTAGTATTCAAATATTCCTTTTACTGTGCTGTTTTTCCCCGTGGTGATTAGGAAAAAGTAATTTTTATAAGCAGAGTCATTATTTTTACTGTCCTTTGATCTCTGAGTTTCTTTTACTAGCAAACTAAGAAGGGAGGAAAACACTCACAACCTTTTACACACAAAAACGTGTGGCGGTAAAATATGATCTCTACCCAGCAGGATAGTGTTATCATGGCTACTTATGAGTATTTGTTACTGCTGCTCTACTCATAAGCCATTTAAGAATGCTATTCCTAGCCAGGGATGTTGGTGCGCACCGGTAACCCCAGGACTCAGGAGGCTGAGGCAGGAGAATCACCTTAAGTTCGAGGTCAGCCGGAGCTCCATAGTGAGCTTAAGGCCAGACTGAACTACATAGGAGAAACAGAAGCTATTCTTTCTGGAGACTTCTGTGCCTTTTTTAGTTTTTGAGATGTGTCTGTCCAGTTGCATACAATCTTTTGTTTTCTTTAAAAGGTTGAACATTTGCAGCAAAGTCCATGGATCTGATAGCTTGATTTCAGATTGATGTCCTGTGTTGTTAGTGAGGTATTTTTCATCCACTAACATGATGGAGCCAAAAATTTTAAATAGATACCAGAATTTTGCCTGCTGAATATTTTTTTATTTTATTGGTACATTTTAGATATACATTATGATCACATGTCATTGAGAATTTGTACCTGCATATGATACATCTTGTTTCTCATTTTTCCCATTCGCCTGCCTTCCTTACAACCCCCAGCCCCGTATACATAGCTTTGTTTTTGTTTTTTCCTTTTGCACCTTGAAGTTTTTTCTTTCCCTTCATTCCTTTCCCTTTGCTCCCCTAGAGCTGAGTATTTTTACTTTTTAAAATTATTATATACAGTTTTCAGTCAGCTGTCTGAAAATGGAAACTTTTTTTTCTCTTTAAAACTACCTCTGAAAATACCTTAATGGGGCATTGAACAGTTATTTTTACTTGACGCGAACTCATCATAGACTTTATTCATTTATGACTTGGTTAAAATTCATTTAGTGTGGCTCATTCATTTATTTATCAAACTCCGTCCAGCTTTCCTTTAGAGAGTTTATCATTTCATTGGAGAAACTGGACATATTGGCAGGAAAGAGAAACCATTTGGAACGCCGTGAGTACAGAAATATCTTTCATTGAAATTCAAAGCATTTTACTCAGGCTCCTGCGTGCCCGCTCGAGAGGCACCGTCGTGCTGTCGCTCTGGCTTCTGCCTGCTGGGAGGTGCTGCTGGGAACCTGGGAGAACGAGGGCGACATTGTGTGATACTGACGGTGGCACTTTGATAGGAACTGTAGTTAAATCGTTGCCTCAGTCTTTTACCGTAAACAACCATTTCCTGTTGCCTAGTATGACCTTCCCTTCGCAGATGCAGAAGGCTTAGAGGTCGTCCGGTTGGTTAATGCAGAGGAGAAAGGATTCGAACTGAGGCCGGGGCAGCCCAGTCTGGACCCCCCTGTCTCTGCGAAGCTACTCTTCCTCCACATTCCTGTTCCCAATACATTTTCCCAAAAGGCTAAACAAAACCAGCTCTGCATAGTTCTGTGTCCCATTTATATAACCTCTGTATTACGTAATATCCTATATAATTCTGTGAGATCACACCTAGCAAAAATGCAGGCAAAATTGAATAATTACCTTAAGAAGCATTGGATTATTAAGAGAGGTGGCGAGGGGCAGACTCTCTGTTTGGAGACATGAGAAGAGGCTATTGTTTTGCAAATGCAAGTTAAAATCTATGAATATAATACGTGCTTTGTGTACTGAGTCTGCGTAGGAGACTTCCATTCTGGTTTTTAAATTATTTAATGAATAATAAATAGAATGATCCTTAGTCAGCTATGAATAAACATTACTGTTATCCTATAAACAGAGTTATCATTAATCCTACTAGAATATTCACATTATACTGAATAATGAATAGAATAAATAAATATATTTGTCCTTTAAAAGATAATCCCTGTAGCTTGCCAGATTTCAAATGTTTCTCTGTGAGATGAATGATTCCTGTCTTAAAATTGCCTCTGCACAGTTTTAAACATAGTCAGGAAGCTAAACTCTTAGATGAGCAAAAGCGTGATTTACTTTCTGTGTATAATTTTCAGGATTCATAACTTTTAACACATAGCTGAGCTCTTTTGAATTTAGCACTTGAAAAGTTTTAAGGAACAAAAAAATAAGACACGTGAGAAAGGCCAAGGAGTAATATTGTGTGACTCAGAGAATGAGGAAGCCTGGAAAATATTTGAAAAATATACTCTCAATAATGCTTCTGATTCTGTGACAACTTTATGTGTCATAAAATCAGGGTGTTTGTTCAAGAACATAGTTTGAACTGTTCGTTTGGTTGACTTTCTACATACAGTGTGTTGTTAGGATACAAAAGTGGCCGTGGTTGTGGAGTATGTGCTTTCCAGCACACATATTAAAATTAAAATGATACAGAAAATGATAACATAACCTCTGTGTTAGGATAAACATGCAGTTTATAAAATGATTGGTGCTTTTGCAATACTGTGTTTGTAGATAGGCTCAATACTATAAAGATTGCATTTCTCTTCAAATTTGAGGTAATCTCAATTCCAGCCAAATAAGATTTGTAAAGAAACTTAGAAACTAACTTAGACATTAGTTGTAAAGATTATCTGGAGAAAGGGCCAGAAATAATCAGGTAATTATGTGAGGCTGAAGACTCATTGAGGTCTAGGCATGGTGGTGTTATAAGGAGAGACAAAGAGTTCGCGACGGAAAGTCTGAGCCCAGCGTGAGAGTGACTGTGTGGAAGGAAGAGCGGTAGATGCAGAAGATGAGCAGTCACTAAGTGGGCTGGTCTGTGAGTGGTGCTGGAAAAGCCCACCGTGCGGAGAAAGAGAATGCAGCTACCTGTTAACCAGAGTCGGAGCGGAGAGCCAAAGACTGCATGTGAGGGCGGGGCTTGACAGTCTCCAAAAGAAAACAAGAATGGGTTTAGGTATTCTACATAGGTAAGGCTTTCTTTAATGAAAATTAAATACACATTTGATAAAGGAAATGTTTGGTACATTTGGCTACATTACAAATAACTTTTGGAAATCAGAAAAATATCTTAGAATAAAAGTGAAGACAAACCACAGAATAGGGAAACCTTATATGCAAAGCCTGAAGGCATTTTTTTTTTTTTTTAGGTTTTTGGAGACAGGGTCTCCCTTTGTGGTTCAGGCTGGCCCTCAGCTCAGCCTCAAACTCACATCACAATCCTCCTGCCTCTGCCTCCCGAGTGCTGGGATTACAGGCGTGAGCCACCACGCCCGGCACTGTGGTATGTGGTACTGGTTGCTGCTGGGGTGAGTCTCCACACCCAGTATTGTTATGTGGTTACCGGGGAATCGAACCTGGGTCCTTGCGCTTGCAAGACAGGCGCTGGAACCACTGAGCTAACTCCCCGGCCCCTGAAGGCATTTTTAAATGTCAAAAGCAAAATACCAATATCCTTCATAGAGAACTGTTACATATAAATTAGAAAAAACAAGAAATAGACCAATTGAAAAGTGAGCGAAGGATTTAAGTAAGCTATGTATGTAAAATCCCAGATATGCATATAAAAAAGATTATGAGAAATCAAGGAAATAGCAAAATTAAAGCCATGCGATATGGTTTTCTGCCTCTAATATTGGCATAATCTAGTGTATCTAAGGGGCCAGTATTGGTGATGTTGCGGGTGAAAGAGAGACTTCTGCGAGTAGAAAAGCAAGTTGATTCCACCATTTTGAACAGCGTCTGGTTCAAAACTGTGACTTTGTTGCTCTACTCTAGAGAAAAATCTCACCGTTGTATCCAGGACGCTCACTTGAGCAGTCATTGCTACGTGACAGTGCGAGAGGTAGATTAGTCCCTATTTGGCCGTTGGAATAAGGGAACTAAATTACATTATATCAGCATGGATAAATCTGACACTGTTGGTTAACAGAAAATACTAAAAGGTTCCAATGTAATACTATTTTGTATAAAGTTCTGATACATGCAGAAACAGTACTGTTGCCTAGGAATGTGTACATGGGTAGTAAAAGCAGAGAGATCCAGCTTACAGAATGATACACACCATAGCCAGCATGGTGGGACCCTTCAAGGGACAAAGGAAAGAATATAAATCAGGCAGGGTACACTTTCTTAAGGTCAGGAAGGAGCCCTCTTTGTTACTTTATTCCGTTCCACTTCTGAAAGCATGCTTGGAGCTTTTGAAAAATCAGCTGTTGCCCATTAGAACCGAAGGCAGGGGCTTCCGACTCGTTCTGAGGTGTCCACGTGGCGGTGAGGCTGCCTGTCTGGCTCTGTCATGTCCCTTCCTGGCTGTGGTGAGAGCAGAGGGGGCGCGGCGCTCTGGCGGGCAGCAGATGGCTCTTCTGTACTTTCTTGTGGTGAGGGAGCGAGCAGCCTGAGACGGTCTCACTGTGCAGTCGGGCTGGCCTCGAACTCACCGTGCAGTCGGGCCAGCCTCAGACGCGGGACCCTGCTGCCTCAGCCTCCTGAGTGCTGGTCTGCAGGTGTGCACCCCATACCTAGGATTTACATGGCTTTGTGAGACGTGCTGTATGTAAAGCTAAACCAAATATGGCTGTCCAGGCTAGAATTCCCATTTTTTCCAAGAAGTGATTCCTGTTTGAATATAAATTGTTGTTCTTTAAAATGCCATTTTATGATATATTGCCTGCCTTAGATTCTCACACACATGCACACAGAGACCTTTGTCTTCTAGTGTGATTCTTCTGTGTATTTATTGTAGTGCTGGGGCTCAAGCCCAGGGCCTCCCGCATGCTAGGGTGGCGCTTACCACCGAGTTAAGTCCCGAGCCTGGCACACTCCACGGACGGAGGACTGTTTTTGCCCTAATTATTTCACGTGCTCATAAATGACTTGTTGAATGCTGTCTAAAACAGACAAGAAGGATCGCTGTCAAAGCCCAGTTGCCCTTTGGGTTGTAATAATAAGAGTGACAGAAGAAGTAAGGGCTGTTTATTTTCCCTTTGAACTTACAAGAAGTTTTGTTGGTGGTGAGGTTTGCCCTGCGCGCACCTGCAGCCATTTCAGTTCAGGACCAGCTCAGAAAAGACCGTGCGCCTTCCCGGCCACTGCCCTCCCCCCACACACACACACACAACAGTCAGTACCTGCCTCCTGCAGGCTTGTCTAGTGCAGGAAGGGTGTCAGCAGGCAGAGCCTCCTCTAAAGAAGGAAGGACTTGGCCTTTTTTAATCATATACTAAGTAGAAGTAGGAGGACATTTTTGTATATTTGTCCTGCCCATTCATGACCTCAGAATTAATAAATTTCCAAAGAAATGAAAGTAAAGATTAAAGACAATGTTAATAGTAAGTTTGTCATTTCAGCTGTCTTCTCCAAGAGGACTAACTTAGTCATTTGGATAGTCTAATGGATAGCACCATTGGGTGTGGTTTTTGGTTTTTTTTTTTTGTAAAGTTGTTTGAGACAGGGTCTCACTTTGTGGTTCAGGCTGGCCCTGAGCTCAGCCTCCAACTCACATCACAGCAATCCTCCTGCCTCTGCCTCCCGAGTGCTGGGATCACAGGCATGAGCCACCACGCCCGGCACTGTGGTGTGTGGTGCTGGTTGCTGCTGGGGTGCGTCTCCACGCCCAGTATTGTTATGTGTACCAGGGATCGAACCGGGTCCTTGCGCTTGCAAGACAGGTGCCGGAACCACTGAGCTATATGCCCGGCCCTGGGGTGTGTTTTTTAAGTCTTGTACTAAAAATAAAATTTCAGCGGAGTATGGTGATGGACGGTAATCCCAGCACTGAGGAAGCTGCGGCAGGAGGATTGCCGTGAGTCTGATGCCATCCTGAGCTACATAGATGAGTTCAAGGCCAAACTAGTCAGATTCTGCCTCCAAAAAAGCCCCCAATTTTTTAAAAAAAGAGAAAGAGAAGAATTTTAAATTTAGAAATTTGGATTAAAGAAGAAAAACTCAAACCCTCTATAAAACCTTATATGCAAAGCTTAAACCATTTCTTAATTTGTTTTTGAGACAAACTGTTGGCTCTTGAGGGACAAGCAAGACTTTCAGTTTTGTAAATTTAGTTTTACAGACAAAATTTCACATGACATTCTCTGATTTTATCCTAGAAATTCTTCTAAATCAGACTCGATCGTGTGGGTGTGTCTTTTAAGATGCATAATACACTGCGGATGTGCACAGGAAGTGATGTGTTATCTTCTTTAGAATCGGCGCTCTGAATTTCTAAACTTTTCAGAAATCAAGGACAAATTCCCCGTTGTGCCCCGTGACCACCCCTCTGGGGACACTGCCGCTCTTCCGTCTGTTCCCCTTTGGTCCCTCTAGTCCTGTCAACACGACTCTCGACCTGAAGAAAGAACTGAGTAGAGAGCAGCATTCAGTCACTTTTGAAAACTCAAACACCGTCTCCTTGTCAGGACTCTCAGATGGACTCAGTGACCATCCGAGTCCTCCGCGCTGAGAGTGAGCACAGCTCACAGCCTGCTGCCCATCGGCTGCCGCCGCCGCAGGTCCCCTGTCCTGTGTGGACGGCGCCTCCGCCTCGGAAGTCTCCACCCGTCAGCGTCTGCCTGCCCACGCCCTGCGACTGTGCAAGTCTCTCGGACTCGGCTTAGGCTGTGAGCCAGAGCCTTGTCCTTCCACCCCTGTTGTCCTCACCCAGAAAAGCACCAGCCTCTGTCAAGTCTCTTGCTCCACCTATGCCACAGCGGTCCCCAAGGAGCTGCAGTTGGCAGCTGCGGGGCCAAAGGACAGTCAGTCCTTTAGTGACTTCAGACCAAAGCAAGAGCCATAAAAGGCACCTCTGTGCACCCCCCATGTCTGCAGGAGAATTGTGTCCCCTGCCCTTTTCCCAAGAAACGAGACAGAAGCACGTTTGACCCGTCCCCGTCCGAGAGGGTGGTCAGGTGTGTGAGGAGGCTGTGAAGCGGCAGATTGCGGAGTAATTCAGGAGGAAATGCGCAGTCCGCACTGACTGGGCTGTGGCAAGGGGGAGGAAATTTCATTGTAAGGGACACTATGTAATATTTAATCTATGTCTGATATTTTCACTTAGCCTTATGGGTCTTGAGATACATCCATTTTTCTTTGAGTCAATTTTATTGTTCTTTATGGCTGAGTAGTAATTCCATTATACATATGTGCATATATATATATGTGACCCATTTATTCGTTGGTGTGCATGTAGGCAACTTCCAAGATTTGGAAGCCCCTTTCTTCCACATCCCTGCTGGGTAGCATTTGTTGTCTTCTGAGTTCTCAGTGGCCGTTCTCTCAGGGATGAGATGGAGTCTCAGTGTTGCTTTGGTTTGCATTTCTCTGACGTGCATTGAGGCCAAACATTTTTCATGTACTTAGCAGCCATTTCCACTTCTTCTTGTGAGAAGTATCTACTCTTCTCAATTGCCCGTTTTTATTTGATCTCTTACGATTGGAGGGTTCCGATCTTTTTGAGCTCTTTATGTATTCTAGTTGTTAGTCCTCTGCCCATGGAGTAGCTGGCAAAAATGTTTCCATTCTGCAAGTCCGCTCTTCACCCCGTTGGTCGTTTCCTTTGCTGTGCAGAAGGCTTTTAACGTGGTACGGTTCCGTGTGGTGGTCGTGGGTTATTTCCTTCTTTCCCGAAGTTCTTCCCATGTTCATGTCGTCAGGAGTGTCGCCTACTTTATCTCCTAGGATACTCATTATGTTTTCATACTTAGGTGCTTGGTCACTCACAGTGATTTTAGTACAGGGTGAGAGAGATGTTTCTGGACTCGTCGTTCTGCACGCGGATGAGTAGTGCGCTGAGCACGCTTTGTTGAGAGGCTGCCGTCCTGCAGCGCCTCTGGTCCTCGTACTGCATTCACGTTTCTCATCGGTAAATGTCGGACCCGATGTCGGCATGCAGGCGTAGTTACTAAAAAAGTGAATCAGTCTAGCAGCAGGTAAGTTGACGAACTCGCCAGACTTTTGTTAGCCCCAGCTCTTAGACATCAGCCTGTGTTTATTTGTAAAAATAAGCATGTCCGAACACCCCCAAGCTGTCTCTCTCATCCCTCCCTGGTACGGACAAGGGGCAGAGGCCGGGTGGCTAGTGGGAGAGTCTGCTGACGTGTACACCCCACCACTTCGGAGAGAGGGACGCGGATATAGTCACGGGGTGCCAGTCTGGTACTTTCTTCTCTTCAAACACTTTATCCCATTTTTTATTCATCTCCATTATATCGTATTTGTTTTTTGGTCCCAAACAAGAAAATGATTATGGCAGCTGTAATATTGGAGGTCTTTTATTTCTTAGATCGCCTTAAATGTTCTCCTCTCCCCTTTCTTCACCAGCCACCATAATTGCAAACTTTGATAGTCCAAGTGCAATGATTGGTTTGTTCGCTACATTAGAGCCTTTTCCTCTGAATAACTGGAAATCATCCCATGTGATACTATGTGGCACTGTACGTATGCACTTGTGTACCGTGGAGTGTGTGTGTCGTGCTGGAGAAACACGGTGATATCCTCATACATCCCCATCCCTTTTTTTCTTTTGAGGCAGGATCTAAGTTGTTCTGCCTGGCCTGGAATTGGCAGTGCTCCTGCCTCAGCCTCCTGATGTGTGCCTTAAACGAAGCCAGCATCCGGGTTACAGAAGATTTGGTTTCCACCTGGGAGCGTAGTAGTAAAATGTGCTTGTAGAAGGTGGGCATTTTCAGAGATTGTCAAGGCCCTGCCCGGTACCAGACGGGACCCTCGCCCCAGGCGCACAGCAGCAAGAAGAGCAGGTGTGGTGGGGCGTCCTGGAGAAGCCGGAGGCAGACAGCAGCAAGAGTGCGGCCTCGGCCCGGGCCGGAGGAGGCCCACGGCGCATGCTGGGCCTGCACAGGCCTGCTCGGGGGCGTGGCTGGCACTCCTCAGAAGGGGGCAGTGAAGGGAAGTGTGGAGGCCAAGGCAGCCTCGGCCACAGTACCGGGCAGGAGGAGCAGTGGGGAGGAGGAAAAGCAGCGCTTGTGCTAGAGACCGGGACTGCTGGGCCGCGGCTGAGGATGGTGGTGCGGGAGCAGCTTCGTGCTGACCTGGCTGAGGGCACGGTGCCCGCACTCTGGTCCGCAGCGCCGTGCGCCAGTCTCGTCACCAGAGCAGAGACAGGCCGGGTGGTCTCCTGTCCCGGGCTCCAGGCGCCCGGAGGCCGGCGAGCTCAGCATGTGGGAGGCGGCGCCCAGCAGCGCTTCCCCTGCGGATGCCGGCAGGATTTCCTCCGCGCGTTTGCTGTGTCATTTGGGCCTTCCGTTGTGAGGTGGCGCTGAGTCATTCTCAGTGACAGTCGTGGGCTGTTTTGAGGGTGTGGAGTTGACGGCGCTTCATACCTAGCAAGTCATTCTGCTTCAGGTATTGGGGTCAGCTCAGCAGTGCATGGACAGAGTGCCTCCTTGGGTGTCCGCCACATTTCACTTAGTGACCTGTGTTTGGGTTTATCTGTATCATGATCCCATTCCTTGTTTGCAGAATGACATTCCGTCACGTTGATGCACATTGGGTTAAGACATTTATCTGGTGGGGTCCGGGGAGTTAGCTCAGTGGTTCCGGCGCTTGTCTTGCAAGCGCAAGGACCCGGGTTCGATCCCCGGTAACCACGTACAATACTGGGTGTGGAGACTCACACCAGCAGCAATCAGCACCACATAGCACAGTGCCAGGCGTGGTGGCTCACGCCTGTCATCCCAGCACTCGGGAGGCAGAGGCAGGAGGATTGCTGTGATGTGAGTTGGAGGCTGAGCTCGGGGCCAGCCTGAACTACAAAGCGAGACCCTGACTCAAAAAACCTAAAAAAAAAAAAAAAAAAGACATTTATCTTCTGATGTACCCTCGGGTTGCTCTCCTCTGCGCCGTTGTGGGTGAAGCCGTTTCGGTCTTTGCCTTCGCCTCTGGCGGGGCACTTGGGAGTGGAAGCGCCGGGTCACACGGAGTTCGTGGCGTCCGCTGCCGAGAGGCTGCCCCGCTGTCTCCCGCGCACTTGCGGCCTTTCACGCAAACACCCGACAGTGCGCAGAGGGTTCCGGCTTCGCCACATTTTCACCAAAACTTGTGATTTTCCACTCTTTAGATAATAGTTATCTTAGTGGATGTATTTTTCAGTTAAAAATTAAACTGCATCTAACAATCTCTTCACAGGTAGAACAACCCAGTCCCTCACACAGATGTATGCGAAGTAGATATCAGTGAAGAGAAAAATGGTGGATTTTCTCTGTTCACTGTTAGCTTTGTTTCCTTATCATAGTTTCAGTTTCTATAATTTATTGTAGTTGAGCATAATTAAATACAAATCTGGAATTTTTAGAGGTGAAATATTTCCAACTTTTACATGTGTGTCATTTCAAAGTTGAAAACATGAGTCTATCTATCTTTTCTGTAACATGAAAGACAACAGCCACCACGGCTAGAACTCCGCTCGACAAGGGTGAGGAGCTCTGTGGATACTTCCTGAACCCGTCCTTAAGGCCACCGGAGAGCTCGCCAGCCGCTGTGAAAAAGAAGCCGGAAGACATGAGCGACCTGCGCTCTGAGAGCCAGAGGAGCGTCCCCCTCGCCGTGACCGACGCCCTGGAGCACATCATGGAGCAGCTGCACGTCCTGACGCAGGTGGGCCGCTGGCTTGCCGGGCAGCCGGCATCGGCCGTCAAGGAGGGTGGGGGTGAGCTGCTCTCGGCTGGCTCTTGTTGGGGGTCAGGGACTCGTTCACACGCCGGACTGCTCTGTCTCTGGTCCCTGGGCCCAGGGCAGTGTGGGCCTTGAAGAACAGACTGGTACTTGGTGCTGTCAGCGTAGGCGTGGCTCTAAGCGGTGAGGTTTTGCTATTGGAATTTGTGATGCAGTATATTCAGATTAGGACACTCATAAAGAAATACTTAAACCGTAAGAAGAATGTACTCGAAGTAAACATTTCAGATTAAGTATGAAATACTGGCAGCATTAATCGTTTTTTTACTAGTCCTGCAAGATTCTGATAGTCCAATATATAATTTCTTTCTTTCCAAAACGTCTTATGTTGATCCAGTCATTTCTAGAGGTGATGATTTTGTTTGCATTCTGACTTTAGACTCTTAGCCAGTCCTTTGAAGCCAGTTTACCTCTGCAAAGGAGTACTGTGCATCTTAAGCCCTGTACCAAAAGCTTCCAACTCCTCGTCAGAGCTACAGAGGTAATAAGGGACAGCTGTGTTTGAAATGGGTACAAGACAGCTAGCTCCTCCTCCAGCTCTGCTGACTGTCCTTGCAGAGGTCCTGTGTTGCTGTCCTTCAGAACATCGAGCAGAGCAGATGTTGCTGCAAGTTATACCGAAAGAGGCTTCAAGTATAGACCAGAGAGATGGAGTCCCTTGTCCAGGATCAGTATTCCAAGTGGGAGTAGCTCCCCAGGGGAAATCTCCTCACTCAGTCGCCTGCCTCTGTGTTATATTCCCCAGGGCCTCCAGAAAGCATGTGGCTGCCCAGGACTGCCTCAGGCCCCGTCCCCTGTCTAGGAGAAGACCTGCTGCGGTCATTGAATCATGCCGCATGATGCGGTTTTACATCCACTTTGAGAACCACTAATTAAATGAATATTTTTGTCCTGTTGATGCTGTCCAGAGACTCTTGAAGTCAAGTGATATGTCTATGGATTCCAAGTCTGACAGGTCTGTCAGAAAGAGCCATGTGAGAATTTGGAGGCGTTGTACGATGTGCTCAGTGAAAATCGTATTTAGAAAGCACCCATTTTTCACTTTGCATTTTGTATTAGAGGTGACTTTGTCTGCACTTAACAGACATTTCTTTCCTGTAGAGGCCTCACCCTCTCCAGTTCATGCCTGGCGTAGCTTCGGTTGGCTTATTCCTGAGTTGCCAAGACGCCCTCAGCTCCTGTCGCCTCGGTGTCAGTCCACATTAGGGTCCTCCCAAGCCAGCTTTCCGTTCCCCTCCTCCTTCAGACTCAGTGACCTGTTTCTCCATTTTACCCTAGCCAAGGCGACAGAAGTCATTTTAAGCTTTCTTAAGTTTCTCTATGATTTTTTATTTTTAATTTTTAAGAGCTGGATTCCTTTTACATACAAAAGAACTTAGAAAAGGCCCAACACACTTGCCAAAAAGAAGCAGTGAATGTACAGGCAAGTAACGAGTCACATAAATATGTTCTGATTCATTTTAATTACAAATGACATCACATAAATTGCGAAGTGTTTATGACTCTCCGTGATAACTTGTAAATAGAAATAAATTAAAATGAAATCATGTTTTAGATGATAGATAAGCAGAGTTAGCCATAGTTAACAGTGTTGATAGTAGACGTATCATCAGCGTTAGCATGTAGAACTGAAGTAATGTGTATAATGTACCTGGCGAATTGCTTAACATGTAGTAGACATTTAACAAATAGTAGCAAGTATTATTTGCATTGCTATTATTTTTAATCAGTCATGATATAGCCCACACAATGTGAAAGCAAAAGCTTTCAAGTAACAGTAAACTGCTACCTGGTAAACCACTTACTTACCTTCAGGATATAGACAGGAAATTGTTTCATTGTCTTGAAATTTGTTGACTGATATGATAAAGCATTATCTGGCCTTTCCTGTGTGAACTCTGCCGCTAGGTGACCAAGGAATAGCTCAGAGAACTTTCTCTTATTTACCAGTTCTCCCAATTAATAAATGTTTAGTGATAGAATCATACTATCATTTTAATTCCCCAAGAATTAATAGACCTAGGCACTGAATCGTTAACATACTAAAAGAAAAATGACCAAACATTGTTAATATGCCCTGTAATGAAAAAATAGACCGCCACCCATAGCAGTGGTGACAAGCCTACGACACGCACCCCGTGGCAGGCTCTGGGTATCTCTGACTGGCAGTCTCGCCAGGGCGTCGATCTTACCTGACCACGCCTCCCACCCAGCTTCCGGTTACAGAATGCACACGGAATGGAGGCGGAGGCCGAGTTCCACCATGAGTGTGCAGGCCCCAAGTCCAGAGCAGACGAAGCTTTACGGGCAGGTGGATGGCATCTTGACCGGGAGGCAGGGGAGTTGCTCAGCGGTGCAGCGCCTGCTTCAGCCCAGCACGACAGACGAAGAGGAGGAGCGGGGGAGGAAAGGAAGGAGGAGGGCGAAGACAGGCAGGGAAGGAAGAAAGAAGGGAGGGATTGCGTACCTGCAGATTAAAGAGATACTAGGTCTGGAAGATGGGAAGGGAAATGGTCGTATGGAGGGGTGTATATGTGAAAGGTGAAACCTTGGAGAAGAGTGGAAAGTGGTGATGCAGTGAGGAGCGAGGCCGTTGTGGAGGTGAGCCGGGAGGGATTGTAGGAGAGGCCCGGAAAGCGCTCGGGGACAGCGGAGGTTGTGGTGTTACCTGCACGGTCCCCCAGAAGCTCAGTGTCCTGAAGACTTAATCAGCCGCTGAAGGGATGGTGGAACTGGGTCAAAACTGCTGCTCTCGCGAGTGGTTCTGCAGACGAGGCGGTCTCAGTGTGAGTTTTCCAGGCGGTCTTTGAGTCTGAAAGTCACGAGGCGGGGACGGCGCCGGTTGAAAGGAGTGAGTCCTAGCGCCCAGGGGAGCGTGTCTGCTCTGGGCCCTCTCCCTCAGCATTCTCACCCCAGCTCTGCAGGGGAGCAGCCTGCCCCCACCTCTCTCCTGCCATGGTGTCCCTGCCTTGCCCAGCTAAGGATGGCGCCTCTGTGACCAGGGGCCGGACCTAATCTTTCCTCGAAGTTGACTTTTCCAGGTGTGTTTTATCACAGCAATCCAAAGCTGCCATTGGGTGGTTGTTAGATGTATTTTTCTTATGTGAACTCCTTACGTAACACGTCTTTTGTGTGGCTTCCTGAATACTGTATGCTTTATAGATTTTTTTTAAGAAATAAAAGATACATGGGCTGGGGATTTAGCTCAGTGGTTCTGGCACCTGTCTTGCAAGCACAAGGGCTGGGGTTCGATCCCCAGTAACCACACACCATACTGGGTGTGGAGACTCACCCCAGCAGCAATCAGCACCACATACCACAGTGCCGGGCGTGGTGGCTCACGCCTGTCATCCCAGCACTCGGGAGGCAGAGGCAGGAGGATTGCTGTGATGTGAGTTGGAGGCTGAGCTCAGGGCCAGCCTGAACTACAAAGCAAGACCCTGTCTTAAAAAAAAAAAAAAAGAAAGAAAGAAAAGATATAAACAACCAAAGACATTGCAGTCAGTGTCACAAGAAAATTAGATTCCCCGAACTTTCAGGTGTATGTACCTATCCTGAATGAGTCTGTAATCGCACACAAACAGAGCTGAATGGCCGGCGCCGTGAGTCCTGTGCCGCACGTGCTCCCAGAGCCCCGTGTGCACAGTCACCAGTTTTGGGTGAGTGAAGTCATGTCATCAGTTCACGGTCTGACTGCGGTGCCTCAGGCTCAGCTCTCCGTGGCTCGTATTGGGACAGAGCGACCAATGGTGGCATTTCAGTGGCACCTGGGCCAGGCCTGTGGAATTTGGCTCCCGGTGCCTCTGCACTGTGGCACTGCCCAGAAAGCCACGTGTGGATCTCAGACGTCAGGCCCAGGTCCCATCTCCAGAGCCGGACCTCTCACCTCCTCCTGTCCAGCGCTTTTGTTTCTGTCCCTCCAAGTGCCCGGTAGTGCCTTGTCCTGAGCCAGCTGTTCAGCGGAGAGTGGACGCCCAGTTGTAACGAGTCACCTGAGCAGGGGCACCGTCCACGCCCAGGTTATAGGGACTGATGATTCCACCCTCCTTTTCGCAGACCGTGTCCATCTTGGAGCAGCGACTGACCCTGACGGAGGATAAACTCAAAGACTGCCTGGAAAACGAGCAAAATCTCTTTAGCGCCATCCAGAAAAGCTGAGCGGGGGTCTGAGCGGAGCCACCGCGAGTGAGCGCAGGCACGGCCTCGGGCAGGCGGCGTCGCATCCCCACACGCCGTTCCTCCGAGAGATCGTGGGGCGGCCTCGACACGGACCAGTGCCAGCAACGGATTTAAATTCCCGTGACTGCAGTGCCGCGGTAATAAACCGAGAAGCACCGAGTGTCTGTGCATTTCCCCCGTATGACTTGAAATGTCAGTTTTCATTCATAGTCCAAACCCTGCCAGGAGAGCAACCAAATCTCTGAATTGCGTTGTTCAGTCATTTCAGACCTTCCAAGCTCAGGCGATTTTGTAATTATCTCGTTGGTGATCACATTCTTGAAGTAAAATGACTCACTTGCTTCTAAAACAGCATCCTGAATGTAGAGAATGAGTTATTGATCTGACTCGTATTTCTTTCAGCTCAAAGAAAAGGAAAGTATCCTCTTACTAATATGGTGGGAAGATGATCTAATAAAAATTTCCAGCCACAGGATTCCCATGGCAGCAACACCTTCTCAGCAGCGAGCACACTCCGGCATGGTTACGGGCGGCCGGCTGCACGGGCGGCGGCCCACAGGGACCGGCAGTGCGGCCCAGCGCGCTCAAGCCGGGAGGCCGGGACGCCCGGGCGGACACACTTCACCACTACTGCTACACAGGCCCCTGCATGGAAACGCGGCAGGCATTTTAAAGATCTTGGTTACAAATTAAGACATTTGTTTTATCTTTCACAAAATTCAGAGCAAAGTTTAAAAGGCAGGCGAGTTCATTGTTGCTGGCTTGTCCATGTACCTGCGCCAGGAATAAAGGTGAGAGACGCTCGACCACACTCAGGACCTCCGCCGCTGAGGTGGGAGCGCTGCAGTTTAGAAAGCTAGGGGGAGCGAGGTCCCACTTGTGTCCAGCAGTTTTTCTCAAAGCAGTTTCAATCGATTGTACCCACGGGACTGGTTTCGTGTCATGACCACTGTATGCTGTAACTGCACTTGTTATCATTTTGAGTGTGATCTTCTAGACATTTTCAAGAGCTTGCAAAGACCAAGTGGCGCTGTATTTTAGAACTTCACTGAGAAGCAATGTCATGCCAACTTTTGTTTACTCTTTTTTATACTTCAAACAATAAAGAGCTTTGTGTCTTTAAACACAAAAGTAATTCCATTTCTTTTAAATGTGTAAGGCCTGGAAGCACGAAGCTGCTACTCCCAGGCACACTCGGCCCCAGCGTCTGCCCGTGTCCTGGAGCCCTGCTGGGCCTCCGGGGCCTCCTCTCCGGGTGTGTGACTCACGGCACAAGGGTGAGTCTTGGCTCTCACACCCAGAGCTGGTGTTGATCCTTCCGGCCCGAGGCCCACACCGCAGGAACCAGTTATCCAACTGCAGCCACTTCCTACAATTTGATGTTGCCACATACTTCTACAGTTATCAAGAACTTTATAAGTGATAGGAAATAATGATAGCATAAGTAAAATCACCTTGAAACTTCTTCAAGGGGATCATTTTATAATTTTCCTTTACTTTTGTCTTTTTCACTCTGGAGCAGCCCCCTCGGTCTTCATCAGAACCCCCGAGGGCCTGACTGCTGCCTTAAAGAGGCGTCTCCAGCTGCAGCCAGAGTCCACTCCACCCTCCCACCCCCACCCGACCCCCACCTCCAGCCTGCCCCCCCTTCATCGCAGTGACATGACACCCTTCCCCTCCCTTTGCTCATGCAGACTGCCCCCTTCACCACCACCACCACCTGGTGTGGCCCAGGCCACGGGCACCTCCTGCCTGTGGCACTGGGGTCGCCGTGGCCAGCCTGGCACAGCAGCGAAAGCCCTGCAGGGCTCACCTCTCACTCAGCGCAAAAGCCCAGGTCTTAGCTGTATGTGATCTCCCCACCATTCCCTCACTGCCCCGCATTGTGCTCTGCCTGGAACTCGTCCCCTTCCAGGTGCCCAGCCTGAAATAGCTGGGAGGTACAGTGTGATAACACGTGTACAGTGTGCACGTTCCCGTCAGGGGCATTAGCATTCCCATCACCTTAAACAGCAAGCAGACAGCCATTTAAGAATCAGGCAGAGGGCCAGGGAGTTAGCTCAGTGGTTCCGGCGCCTGTCTTGCAAGCACAAGGGCCCTGGGTTCGATTCCCCGGTAACCACATAACAATACTGGGTGTGGAGACCTGCACCCCGCAGCAACCAGTACCACATACCACAGTGCCGGGCGTGGTGGCTCACGCCTATAATCCCAGCACTCGGGAGGCAGAGGCAGGAGGATTGTGATGTGAGTTGGAGGCTGAGCTCAGGGCCAGCCTGAACCACAAAGCGAGACCCTGTCTCAAAAAAAAAAAAAAAGAATCAGGCAGAGCCGACCGCCCCCCCCCCCACTGTGCTTCCCCGGGAAACGTTTATAAGGTGTTTGTGGAGGCAAGACAGACAGAGCATATCTGACAGGACAGTGGAGTAGAAGCCGTGCAGTGCTAGGTTCAGGTCAATGGTAGCTTCGGATTGGTTGGGCTTAACTCTGGTTTTCCTGGGAATTGAATCAGGTTCCCTTCTATGTTGCTTCCAGAGAATCTCAGAGTGCCAGAGGTACTCATTCTCTAAGCCATCTTCACATGCTGAAGGTAGTTTGCATTTCATTTACAAACAGATTGTTTTTTTAATTCTGAAGACTAATTTTTTCATATAGTATAGAAAAGAATCATGTAGAAATGTGAGTATTTATTTGGTCATTGTTTCTGGTCCGTATCTAAAAATCACAAGGTATAAAGAAAGTGAATTTGATATGCTTCCTCTCCTTTCTAATTATACATGATTATTTAAAAGACAGCATCTCTGATTTGTACTAAAGAGTTAGGATTTTAGGACAAACTTGAGCAATTTTTCTGGCAAAGTGAAGTGAATCACCCTCCCAAGAGACAGACCACATTCAGCTGCTAAGTTGTTTCGCTTCTCACAGATTTTCTTTTAGTTTATACCTGCGGGTTGTCTTGGCACATCCGACCTGCAGATACTGACCCTTCGGTCTCCTTGGCCGCAGTGAACTAGAGCTGAGGGGCAGCAGCGAGGCAGGGGCTCTGCAGCCCAGCCCTTGCACTGGTCACCCCTCTGCTGCGCGCCATTATGCACCTGACCCTTTAGCTACCAGAGTCTTTTGTTGTCTGGTGTTCTTTTCTTTCTTTTTAATAGAGTTTATTGGTACATTTTATATATACATGATGATCACAGTCAACATTGAGAGTTGCACCTGAACACGACACATCTTGATTCTCATTTTTTCCCAATGCCCTGCCCTCCCTACAACCTCCCATCCCTCTATATACATCAGTGTCTGGTGGTGTTCTGACACTGTCACCGTCTGTCCCCAGCACGTACTTTGCGAGTTTGTTCCCCGGCGCAACCCTCTTCCTTCACGTTCTGCGCTCCGGCCTGTGACTGTGACTCACCCTTGGCTCTGCTGAACTTGTGGCCACCCGATCTAACTCTTCTCTGCCGGTAACGCCTGGTCTCGTGAAGGTCGACTGCGTAGCATCACGTACTTCTCTGACTCGACCTTCTCTGAATCCAGGCGCTGTCTTCCATATTACCCACCTCACATCTTGGCTAATGGGAGCAGCTGGACAAAGTGTTGAATAAATGAGCGTTTTGCTTTTATTCAAGTGTCTTTAAAATACTACTCCTGATTTGGAACCCAAAGCAGTCAAAACTAAGATGAATGAACTGCAAAAAATAACAAAGGTAAAGATGTAGACAATGACATTGTGGCTAGGTAGGCCTTGCTATGACCTGCTGTTTGACGTGTCAGTCGTGGCCTTCAGCTCCGAGGCCAGAAAGACTTGGCTGCCGTTCTGTCCGCAGCACTGTCTAGTAGTGAGGCAAGGTGGAGAGACAGTCACAAAGCTTCATTTCTTTGTCTGTAGAAGGTGAAAACAATCGTGAGTTGTTTGTGAAATGATCGGCACATTAGTTGTCACTGAGGAAGTGATAGATCAATAAATGGTAGCCATTATTATGGTTAAACACATTACCTCTCTAGGTGTGGTGGCTCACGCCTATAGTTACACTCAGGAGGCTGAGGCAGGCAGAGTGCTGCAAGTTGGACGCCAGCCTGTCTCAAAACAACGAAAAGTTTAAAAATTGAAATCATATCTTCTCTGAACTGCATTTCCAAGTAATAAGATGTTAGCTATAATCATGTAGGAGGGATATAGAGGCTAATATTAAATGATAACAAAGAAAATGGGGCCTGGGATTTAGCTCAGTGGTTTCAGCATCTGCCTGACAAGTGCAAGTTCCCAAATTTGATCCCCAGTACCACAGCGCCAGGAAAGATGGCTCATGCCTGTAACCCCAGCATGCAGGAGGCAGAGGCAGGAGGACTGCTGTGAGTCTGAGGCTGGCCTGGGCTACGTAGTGAGTTCAAGGCCAGCCTAAACTACAAAGTGAGACCCTGTGTCAAAAAAAAAAATGTGAAATTTAGTACAAAACTAATGTTACAGATTTTTAAATACAGTACAAAAATAATTATAAAAAACAAATTAGTTTTTCATGTACAGAAAATCTGAAAGTTCTGGCCAAATTCTGGCCATTGAGCGACTCCTGAGAGATTCAGCGTGAGAAGGCTGGTGTCCTTGTGATGATCCCAGACAGAGGCTCAGCGTCTCAGACGGGCCGAGGGCACCGGCCTGCAAACACACGGCCCTGAGTAAAGGCCGCCTGGACCCCAGGCCTTCTGGCCCTTCAAGCGCTGGGAGAACAAGTACTATTTGCTTCCTGCCCTTTCTGTAAAAACAAGATAGTTGAGACTCGCTTCACATCGCGTTCACATGTAGAGCGCACTTGGAGGCCCTCGTTCGCAGGATGAATTCTCTGCCTCTAAGAGGATTGGGGATAAACCATCTGTCTCTGAATAGAAGTATTTAGAGAGAAATGTTTAGAGAAAAAAAAGAGATTCTAACGCTTGCAGGTTATGGACTAATAACTGTGATTAACCAGTGATTGAGTTTAATAATAAAAACATAGGTCTACAGCAGATTTTTAAATGCAGTTATACCAAATACATTATATGCCTCATTTTCTCTACTGGCTTGGACTTTGTTAGCAAGTCACGAGGCCTTAGACTTCATGCACCAGAGGATTTATGGATGTACGTTGACTCCAGGAACACAGTGTAATTGCCAGGTCGGCCTCCGGAAGCCCTGATGGGACTTAGCCAGGTGACACAGTCACAGCCCAGGCTTGCTAGGAAAATAGGTCACAGTTTGCCACGAGGGAGAGGTCAGCCGCGGGAGGGAGAGTGCCGGCAGAACCGCTTTTTCAAGGGAAGTTGTAAAGTATGTCAGTTGTATTTACTTGTAGATCAAATCAAACACATGTTCCTATTAAAGATAGTGATTGGAGATGCTCTTCATAATGAAGTAGATTTTACAGTGAAGGCAAGAGTAGAGACACCTTGATCATTTAAAAATTCCAGACTTCTACACCAGTGTATGGAATAGGAGAGACTGGTCAACAATGCAGTACCTCCGTGGAGATAACGACTTCAAAATACAGTTCACTGATACACTTGATGCTGAGTTTTACAAAGTTAGCCTTAATATTTGTGCAGACAACTACGTGACAGTGTGAGCTAATTCGCTGTTTTTTCCCAAAGGTATCTTAACCAAAAGCTGACTGTACTCTGGATCACAAGATATAAAGTTTTAGTCAAAATTCTATATGCCTTATATCCAGAGAATAAATAACAATTAGAAATAGCAAAATAAAATGCCTCGTAGTGCAAAAAATGTGAAAAAGTGAGTAGCATTTAAGTGGGAAAGGAAACTCCAGTAAATAATATTTAAGCCAGGACGGGATCTAAGTGTAATGGAGGATGTTTAAGTGAAAGTAGGATGAGAATGAGGTGGATGGGATTCAGGCAGAACAACCAAAGTATAAAGCAAGCATCTCCCTAAAAAACTAGAGATCATGGGCCAGGAATTTAGCTCAGTGGTTCTGGTGCCTGCCTTGCAAGGGCCCGGGTTTGATCCTGGTAACCACATATAACAGTACCAGGCGTGGAGACTCACGCTTACCAGCAATCAGCACCACATCCCACAGTGCCAGATGTGGTGGCTCACGCCTGTAATCCCAGCACTTGGGAGACAGAGGCAGGAGGGTTGCTGTGAGTTCAAGGCTGACCTCAGGGCCAGCCTGAACTATAAAAGCAAGACCTTGTCTCAAAAAAAGAGGAGTGATCATAAGTGACAAGAAAAAATAACAGGGCTAAAATAGAAAATGTGAAAAATATTGACTCCTTGAAAAAGTCAACATTAATCATTAAAGAAAAAAACTGGTTCACTTCAAAAGTAAGTTGAAACATGGTTAGCTTAGAAACTGGTTATTTAGGTTATCTTTGAAGATTTTAAGAAATATACAGCCACAAATCAGAATGTAAAAATCAGAAACACATCTAATAGAAATGTGATTTATGCTGTTCCAGGAACGTAGAGCGGTTGCTAAATTGTGCCTGTTGCCTTCCATTCACCAGAAATGCACAGATGAAACTGCCGGGGGGGAGGGGGGGGTAGCTGCTATGGCACAAATCCCTGTTCCTGACTGTCACACTCAAACCCGTGGACAGACTCCTGGTTTACAGTAAAAGCTGGGAGGGCACATCTGTGCAGCAGTGCTCAGAGCACCTCGGACAGCCAGGAGCCCGTGTGAACGGGAAGCTCTTTGCTGGCGCCTGCGACCTCTGGCTGACAGAATGAATTATCTGTTTCCTTGCTCTGATCCCTTCATCCGGAGGAGATGAGAGAGACATCTGTTGACTTTTGAGTTATCTCAAAACAATTATGGTGTTAACCCAATAATATATGTAAAATGCTTTGAGAAAGAAAAACTACTAGGTTTCACCACTTTGGAATGAGACTCCCTCGTGGCATCTTTAAGCCGCTGCTCTTTGCCAGACAGCCCTGTGGCCGGGGACAGGAGAATACAGGCGCTGAGACCCCTCAATGGGGCAGGGATTTGTGGCACCAGGCATCGGACACACAGGAGACCGGGAGGCTGGGTGAAGGGCTTCAGGAAACTTTACCAACTCTTAATTCTAATGAAACAGTATCCCTACCTCAGGTGGTTTCCTGTGCCTAATCCCCTGAGGAAATCCCTTTGCTTTGCAAAGATAAAAAGTTAGTAGAACAAAGAGAAAGTCGGAAAAGTCAGGCCTTGCACTATAGAATTTCACTGAAGCCCTTCCAAGCCCCGGGATAGAGGCCTGGGGCTGTTCTGTTGACTCCTACACCTGGATAGAATATCAAGGTCTGGAGATGAAGCTGGAGAAATCTGGTGTTCGCACCGGGCTGGTGCGCCTCAGAACTCTAATAACAACTGTGTCGCGGCAGAAGTCACGCCCCGTCCAAAGTTGTTCAGTCCCCCTTCTGCCCTGCTTTCTGCAAGAGAAAGCCAGAGTTCCGGCTTGTAAATGGCGATGTGGACCGTTCTCTGCGAAGGAGAGATTACAGGAAGAGAGTGAACTGTCCGAAGTGACACTCTCACTCGAGCGAACACCTGTCTGAGATTTTCATCATTCTTACTTTTATTTTCAGCTTAAACTGAGTGATTAAGGCTAAAGACACAGATTTGGTACAGGTCCAGAAGGGATCATGAAAAGTACATATGAAAGGACTCGAGGCCCCGGATGAGCCACAGAGCTGTTTCCCACACAGTGCGTGCTTATTCCCTGGAGATCACATCAAAGCTCCGCTGAGTCCCAGGGGCATTTTGGAACCAGCGGGGGAGTAATTATGCTGTCAGTGTAGGAACTGGAGATGCTAACATCCTCGACTGTTTATTCACCATTAATGTGAGCTCGCAAAGGTTTAGACTCGTGTAATAATCCCGTCACTATATAACAAAATGTGCTTGAGCAGCCCTTCCTCACCTGCTCCTCAGCTCTGTTACCCATCCTGCAGGGACAGATGGACACTGCAAAGCCATGTCTGGTTTGACCTCGGCAGCACTGCATTATTTTGGTTTTCAAATTAGGTACTAATATAATTTCATGTGAAAAATCTAAATTTCTGGCTTCTGTTGACAAATAGCAAGACCTAGTCTTATATGTCAGACTTTGCATGTTACATTATTACACCCTGGGCTCCCCTCTCCCCCAGGCAGCGGTCCCCAGTCCGCCCTTTCTTTGTGTCTTGGTGGCTGTTACTGTCTGAAGAGCATGACTTGTGTGGCTCAGAGGCACAGCTGTCGTCATCTGCATCATAGGACCAAGAAGAGTCACCTCTTTATTTGAGGAAATGAAAGTGGCAGACTAGTGCTAGACATCAGGGCGCGGTAGGTCCTCCTCCCTCTCTTCCTACCCCCTGCCCCTTTTCTCTCCCTCCCTCTCTCTTTCTCTCTCTCTCTCTCTCTCTCTCTCTCTTTCTGCTGTTTTATGCTTTCTCCCATAGGTTATTTCAAAATATATTTCAAGAATCACAGAGCCTTAGTCATATGTTAAGTAAAAAAAAAATAAAAGGAAACTTACCTTCCATGTGTAGTATCATTAGAACAGTGTTAAAATAAGGCGCTGGATCCACTCCCTGGGTAGTGGCATGAAGCGATCTCTCCTTGTGTTTCCAAATGTTCCGAAGTGATCATGCATCAACTTTTGTAATCAAACAGAACTTCCTTTTTGAAAATTCTCAGCACAGTGAAACTGTTCGCCAAAGGAAGTAGGACAAGCCCACTTCCCTTTGCCACTCACTTTCCTGTCCCCTTCGCGCTGGGGTTGGCTGCTGCCTCCCCCGGAATGGGGCGACCCAAGGGGACATTTGCTGGGGCTCAAGAAGGAGCTCAGGACTCTCGGTATGAAACACAGGCGTGCGGAACCGCCACGCAGAACCGTGCGGCCGAGACACAGACCCCAGCCTCGAGTGAAAAGCAAGGCAACGGTGGGACTGGTGCCATTTTTAGAGAGCTCAGTAAACATTATTCCTGTGCTTTAAGCAACTATGAGGTTCTCTGTTACTTGCTGCCGAAAATTGGATGCACAGAAGACATTCTCATTTTCTTTGAGGTCCTAAATATAAAGATGTTATCCAAAATGGAGAATTTTCTGTCACATCTTTTCCTACTATTGCCTCAGGACTTTTAATTATGTTACTGAGGAAGCCTAGTAAGAACAGAGGAGGACCGTGTGACGTTCTGTTCAAGAGCATGCTGATAATCATCAGTTTTCATTCTTTTTTGTTTGTTTGTTTTAAAAAATGCATTATATAGTCCAGGCTGGCCTTGAACTTGCTATCTTCCTGTCTCACCTCCTGAATGCTGGGATTCCGCATGGGCACCACCATTCCCAGCGCCCTGGACTTCATTCTGGTAAGCTTGGCTGTAACGATCATTGGATCTCAGGGAGCTGACCCGCTAGAGAACCCTTTACCCCTTCCACAAAATGGGAAGGTACAGTTTGATCTCATCGAAGTATTGTAGAGAACATAGAATGTGCTGCTGAGTTCATGGAGACGCGATCTTCACGGGTAATTCCTGGGATAAAAAGGTGAGACTGAGATTTAGAGCTGAGGGTGGAGCGGGCAGGAGCAAGAGGAGGTCACGTCACAGGAAGCCACTCGATCACCCGGCCTGGACGGAGGTGCAGCCTGGAGGAGAGCCGATTTGCTGGAGAAGATGCGGACTCTTAGTTACGTGCTTGCGGGCCCAGAGATTCAAGGTTCGTCTGATTTATCTCAAGCATGGCAGCAGATTTGAGAAAGACGTGAAATGAAGGAAGGAGAGATCTCCATTGTGGCCACTCAAGCAAAATGTTAGAACTTGTTGAGAAAGTGGTGAAGGGTGGTCCAGGAGGGCTTACCTGAGCCTGGAGCTCAGATCTAGGGCTCGAAGTCCTCCCAGGTCTCTGCAGACTGCCCACATGACAGGCCAGCCGCCCTCCCTCACCCTCAGCAGTAGGGCTCCTGGCCATACAGCAAGCTGGTTGTGGAAGCACACCTTTGTAATACCAGCATTCTGGAAGGCTGAGGCAGGAGGACTGAAAATCCAAGCCCAGCCGAGGCAAATTAGCGATTTAGTGAGGTCTTGTCTCAAAGTACACAATAGCAATTCAATTAGGGATATAGCTCAGTATGAGCGCTTTGGGTCCTATCCCTAGTACTGCCAAGAAGCGGGTGGGGTGTGTATGCATTAACACAACTTCTCACACAGTGATGTATCAAACAACCTGGCCAGTAACCTAATAAGAAGGGGCCAGTGACTGCAAGGAAGGCTGCAGGTGAGCAGCTGCAGCAAGTAAGCACTTCACCAATTTTCAGGATGGTCTGGGTGCTTTCTTCTGGGGTGGTGCTCTGAGGAAGGGAAAGAAAGTGGAAAATGCAAGACAGGAAGGAGGGGAAAGACGAGACCGAACTGGACACGCTCTGGACGGGAGCCTGGAGCTCTTGAGGCTTCCGGCGGGGAACAGCCTGAGCTTTCAGCCTCCTGTCTGAGCAAGGCGAGGAGTAGCTGCCCGCCTTCGAGCCAGGTCTCACCACTTGAAAGAGCTGAGTGTAAGACATCAGCATTCACCATGCCACAGAAAAAGAGCAAAAGTGACCTGCGTCCATTTGTGTTGACTGTTGGCATTAGATCAGCCTAGAGCTCCCGTGTTTACCTCGGTTGTAACTTTCCAGGTCACAGCTTGGCTGACCCTGCAGAGTTACTTAGAAATACTTTAATTCCCCAGCACTGTGTAGAAATGACGGGGAGTGTCACAATGATTCATTGTTCAGTTCTTAGCACTTTGTGATGACCTGTCTCGAGAAGGATTTTGCTTCCACATTATGAGGTAAAAGGTCAAGATTAAGGCTTCCAGAAAATAACCTTTGGAGTTCAAGCACCCAGGAGGGCGCTTCTGAGCAGCAGTCTTTGTTCACTGCAGAAGTGTCCCGAATGTGGGTCAGTTCCAGTGTGTTCCAAGACCAGGGCTTACAGGAAATATGGGTGGAACCGAAGAAAAAGAAAAGCCTACTTGTGTGAAAGCATGGGAATAAAAAAAGAAATGGAAAAGGCAACTCAGTACACTGCGGTTCCTTTTCTTTCTTATTTAATTTCTTTCATCACGGGAAATCGCACACAGGACCTCATGCATGCTAAGCAAATGCCCTCCCACCGAGCCACACTCCCTGCCTGGTACATGGCACATCATACTTTCCCCTCAGTATGCTGTCTGTGCCTCCTCCAGGAATGGAGGCATTTAGACTCAGGTCCTGGGCCCACAACTGGTTCCCAGGAGAGAACAATACAGTGGTCCACTGGTTTTAATTCTAGCTGTGTAATCACCACGTGTGCCCTGAAGACATCACGATGAATCCAGATGGGGCGAACCAAGAGGGCAATCCTGTTTGCCTGGAGCCAGGGTGTGGTTTGGCACTGGTCTGATCAGGGTACGCACAACACAAATCCATTCTTTCCTGATTGTGAAGGGTGAAGCTTTAGACCCAGGCTTCTATCATAGCATCCTGAAATGTCACCAGGAAAGTTGCTCTGCAAAGAAAGCTGAGCCACAGAAGGCAGAGCTGTGTAACAGAGTAACAGACGACTTGTTCCAGGCCACGGCTGAGCCGTACCAAGTCCTGGCCACCTCCAGCTGTTCCCCTTCACCGTCCTGATGGTCACGTAGCCTGCGGGGAGAAGTAACCCCGGAGAACGCAGGGGGCACAGGGTGCTCTGCAGTGCGCGAGAGCGGGGAGAGTGGAGAAAATCCCTGGGCCAAAATGTTTGCAAAGCACTGAATCAAGCGATGTCGGAGCATTTGTAGAGGTGTGAGTATAGTAAGCGCCCTAGAAGCAGCTACCATGTGAAGCTTATTCAGACTTCTTCAGCTGAAGAAATGAGATGATTTTTCTGCTTTTCATTTGTTTTCTGGGAACTCAGGAACACTTTGAGGACCCGTTTGTCAGGCTGTGCGGCGTCATTATCAGGTTTTTACACCTTCCAGTGTGACATGGCGTCACTGCCCTGTGCGTGGTTCGTGAGAGGGGAACAAGGGTAAGAAGCAGAACTTCATTCTTCCGGTCCTACCCGAGAGCTCCGGAAGTGGGGGCGCGGCTTCACGGCGAGCTTCCCGAGGCTCAGCGCGGCCTGCTCAGGAGATCCGCAAGGTCCCCCACACTGTATTCATGCACTTGTGACCCAGACAATCTCCAGAACCACAGAGCCATGATCTTAGACCTGTACAGAGACTATCAACAATCTATTTTGTGTGCATCATGATCTTTTTCCATGAAATAGTGTACACAAATAACCTAATGACACTCAAGGTACATTTAATAGTTCTTTTTCCACTTTTTATTTTGAAATAATTTCAAGCTTATGGAAAAGATGAAAAAAAAAGCAAATAAATACGTAAGTTTTTACCCGTGTCCCCCAACTGCTAATATTTTAAGCTTTGCTCACAGGCTATCGTGAGCTCCAGTTATGTGCAGCTTTGCTCATCTGTCTGTCTGTCTGTCCATTGTCTGTCTTCCTGAAGCAATTGAAAGTTGGAGACGTGGTGCTGCCGACATCACAGACAGGTCAATGCGAATGTTTCTAAACGGCAAGAACATTCTCCCCGTAGCCGCAGTTCAGAAGTCAAGCAAGAAGCTGACATTTTAAATCTCACCATCGTGTACTGGCACCGTCTCCTCCACTCATCCCAAGCAAAGCACCTCCGGTTTTAATATTTACAGAGCATTTTTCATCCTGCTTCTGGATCCAATCCAAGATTATGTATTACAGTTTCTTTTGATGTCTCTTCAATCAGAAATGATTTGCCCATCTGTCTTTGACATCAATAGTTGGGAAAATTTCAGGCATTGTTTTGTAGACTCTCCCCCACTTTTGGCTTATGTGATGTTCCCATTGACCAATAAGTTCAATTGGCCAAGAGTATCACGGAAGTGATGCCGTGCTCTTCTTATAATGCCACTTGTCCCATTATTGGTGATATTCACCTTGATCTCTGGTTAGAATCAGGCAAGAGTAGATAAGACAATAAACTGGAGGTTAAATGCCACCACGCCAACTGTGAGAGTTACTTCTGTTCCAGCTATGTGCAAGAAAATGAAAAAAAGTACAGTCCACAAAAGTGTTTTACCAGAGGCAGCCAAATTGCGTCAGTTTAATAAGTTTCTTGATTATGATTGGAAAGGTAATATAGTTTCTTTCTTTTAATGGAAAAGGGTGTGTGACAGTTGACACATTCAGGAAGTGTCAGGTTTTCTGTTAAGCAGATTATAAAACATGTTTATATAATACCCAGTCATGACTTTGTTGTAGTCATGTCTGTACTGCTCACTCAGTTATCTATCTGCACGAATCAACTCTGACCTCCCAAGGTGCCCAGTGTAACCCAGACATTAATGGTGCACAAGTTGTTTTTTGGGTTTTTTTTAGGTTTTTTTTTTTGAGACAGGGTCTCGCTTTGTGGTTCAGGCTGGCCCTGAGCTCAGCCTCAAACTCATATCACAGCAATCCTCCTGCCTCTGCCTCCCGAGTGCTGGGATTACAGGCGTGAGCCACCACGCCCGGCACTGTGGTATGTGGTACTGGTTGCTGCTGGGCGTGAGTCTCCACACCCAGTATGGTATGTGGTTACCTTGGATCAAACCTGGGTCCTTGCGCTTGCAAGACAGGCGCCGGAACCACTGAGCTAACTTCCCGGCCCCTGGTGCACAAGTTTTAAGTGGACCAACTTAATGCTGGCAATACGAACTCTGGGGAAGCTGTTTCAAAAGGATGAGACACTTTGTGGAAACAAAGCATATGGCCTCAGAATGCCCAAGTCCACTGAGGGAGGGACTGTAGCATAACCCCTGCAGCAGGGCCCAGAGCTGCACTCTGCTTGGAGGAGCGATGGCCCAGACCTGCGTCAAGACTACATCCTGGGCAACAAATGTTTTAAATTTAAATTATATAAAATAGATCAATAAAAATAGCTAAAATCTCTAAATATGGTTTTCCATCCACTTTATATAGTGTGTTTTTATAACTACTCTCAAATATTGATTCAGATACATATATTCCATATGCTATGTAAATCGACATAAAGTCATGATTTCTACTTGGTCACTTACTATGCTAATGAACCACCCTTGCGTTGTTATGTCAAGTTAATGCCCATACACATAAAATAGACATACTGAATTGTATTCGAACAAATCATCACACAGGCAAGGTTAGGATTATTTCTAGTTTTGGTGATAATGGTGTGACCGGTGGTGACATGACTGTATTGTCAGAGCTGCCTTAGCTTTGAGGAGGTTCAGGGCAGACTGAGGCTGCCCAC
>PVIR01006856.1:0-63862 GCA_004026965.1 Petromus typicus
AAAAATATTTCTTCCCTTCTTTCCAAGAACCACAATTTAAAGGGACTGTTTCCTGTGTGTATGTTATCAGTTACCTTGTTAACCACTTTACATACATTATCTCATTTAATTCTCTTCCTCACACAGTGTTGCTGGAGAATAATTATGTAGGGAGGTTTGTTGCTGCTATTTGACGTTGAAAAGTAAGCTTAGAGAAATTAATTTCTTTCCCCAGGTCACACAACTACATGACACAACATAATAAAGCCAGAAATCAAACCCATACTGTCCCGAGCCTGGAGACCACTGATTTTATAATTATATCGTATAAAGAATAAACCTGGTATATGTGTCTTCTATGTATAAAGATTCTAGGGGAAATGTTGTTTCCATATTAAGACAAGCCTGAAAATAGTATGTGCAGGAAAAACTACTATGCACTGTTAAGATCAAATCGGTATCATCCCCTGGCCTGTGACTTTAGCTCGTACCTGGTTTCGTTTTGATCTTTCAATGTCCCGCCAAAGTCCAGGAAGCCCAATGCGCCTCACCTCTTCACAAGGAAGCAATCAACAAACAGAGAGGATCAAACGCTACGAAAAGTTGTTCTGATTTCTCACTTTAATGCAGTCCTGACGCCTCCTGGGATGCTCCCCGCACAGCAAGTTCTGCGGCGGTGAAAGCGCAGGACTGCGTTTTGCCCCACCCGCTCTCCCCTGCGCTCTAACGCAGTCCTATGGAGCTCCTTGCAGGGGGAACGAAACGTTTTGATTTGTTTGTTCATTTCAGAAGCAACTCCCTGGGAAATACCACAATGATTGTGTTCAAATTCACCTGAGTAAAATGCTTTTGCTTATTAGAAAACATTCTTTGCAACAGGGGCAAGCCTAGTGTATCACGTGGAGATCAGAGATGAGAGACGCAGGCGCCAGATCATTTATTTCTTGAGGCCTGTTAGGCCGCGTGCGAGGGGAGAGTGAGAGCAAGGCGAGGCGCTGTGCAGGAGGGCGGCTCGGTAATGCAGACCCTCCGTGTTAGAAATGAGGCTACAGCTCAAGCTGGTAAATAACTGGAACTCAGATAGTGACCGTGTGCTGCCAGTAAGGCAGATGTGAGCCCCTCTGTTTCTCACAACCACCTCTGTGGGCTAAGAATCGTTTCCCCCGCTTTATACACAAAAAAATCTTGTGTAAAGTGAGCGAGAGATCCTGGAACTTCCGCAGGTCACTAAGCTAAAAACTAGCAAGGCTGAGCGGCAATGGGAGGCTGACTCCGCAGAAACACGGGCAGAAGGAACACGCTAGACCCTAGAAGATCTTTATCAGAACAGCCGTGGCGTCCTCGTTGACGACCTAAGGGCAGCCTCCGTCCAAGCCTCGGGAAGCACTAGGGATGCAGAAGCCAGCACAGCGGCGCGTGAGCTCCTGATCCTGGGAAGCCCAGGGCCACAGGAAGCACCATCCAGCCCTTCGGGGCCCATTCCCAGAAGCAAGCACATCTGAAGGCTGCACGCCGCAGGGGGGACCCGCCCAGCACAACTCGTGGTTACCACAAAAGATGGCAGCACCACCTGGCCTCCACTTCCTTCCTCCCTCTCAAGTGCATCTGACTGTCTGGATGTAGCTTGGAAACCTGGGAGTGGAGGACTGGGCTGCAATGCAGACCACAGCGGCCAGAGGCAGGGATAGTACTGAGCTGAGCCTGGCAAGGTAGCCAAAGTGCTAAGGAGCAGAAACATGGCCATTTATAAACGCATCTTATAGACTGGAGACTTAAGCAAAATTAGAAGGGTAAAAATGATACCACTTATTATAGCATTATTCTATGGTTGCATATCAAACTACACAAAATTTGGATTTAATTAAGAAAACAGTTATTTGACATAGTCCTCGGGGTACTCTGGGCCCCTCGTGTTTCCATGTATGTCACATGAGGGGTTCCTGGGTGTCGGCTTCTGGCAGCGGGGCAGCTAGACCGCATCCCCCTTCTGTTCCACTTCTTTGACACCGCTTGTTCTCATGGAAGCTGGCGGGCTTCCCAAGCTAGGAATGGCTGCAAAGCTTTGGGGCCCAGGCTCAGATCTGGCGCTTTGTCATTCCCTGCACATCCTACTGACTGGCGCAAGTCACAGGTCTGTCCAGATTCAAGTACAAAGAAACCAACTTCACTTACTGACAAGAGGAAGCAAAAGCCACATTCCAACGGCACCAAGGTGGGCTGCTAATGTCCATGAAGGCCCCCTGTGTGGTGCCCCCCACGACTTAGCTTCTGGGCATCTTGTGGACCCAGGTCAATGAGGACTCTCTCTGTGAAACACCACACTGCCCCCCTGTAAATTTCCAGCCTCACTCCAGCAAGACATTGTCCCCATAATTTAAGAGAGATGTCTTCAGTGAGGCACAGATTTGATTTTAGCAGGGGCTTTAAAGGCCTCTTTTTAAAAAAACAAAATTGAGAGGAGAAATTAAGCTCCGTATAGATCCGCAACCTTTGGTTTCTGACCCAAGGAGATCACAGTATGTGTTCCAACAGCCTCCCTGAAGTCATTACTGCTCTGAGGCAGCTAAATTGTTCGATAATAACAATTCTTAGCACTTGTAGAATGCAGTTCCTCCAAGGAGTGCTGAGTAATTTACAATCACTTATTAATTAATCCTCAGCCCCCACAAGAGATGAGGATGGGTTATTGTGCATCTGTGACAGATGTGTGCAGTGGGCAAGGGAGGTAGTGTGACATCGTCTCTGCCCAAGGCTGCCACACCAGACGAGACACGCACATTGAGTGGACGCAGCTCCGCTCGCCAGACCTCAGCGAGCCTTTCGGCATCTCTCCCGCCTTGGCCATGAGATTCCAGAGAGCTTGTTCAGGGATTCCAGAGAAGTCTGCGTGGTCTGCTCAGACATGAGGATTTTGCTGTTCTGTTTCATGAAGGTTTTTTCTTTCTTACTCTTCTGCTCCGAGCTTAGGTATCTATGCACAGAAGCATTTCTCAAATCTAGCCTTCAGGTGTCCAAGCAAAGCTGCTTCTAACTGCGTCTATTTTATACTCTGTTCACAGAGATGTCATTTACTCAAAGAGAATGTGTATCTTCCAAATATAACAGGACCCAGAACAGCTCAGAGTGCAAAAGAGGGACAGAAAAAAAAAAGAAGGGTTTCATATTTCACAGCAACATCCAATTAGGAGATGAAAGGAGATTTGCTTTTCTAAGTGGAATGCATTTACATCAACCCCAGTTGCACTGGCGTCCACTTCCCTCAACAGCTGAACAAATTCTCAAGGAAAGCTCCTGATGCCAGATGAGATGCTGGGACTTTTATGCATCATCTCCAGTTCCATTTGGGAAGGATTGCTTCCTGCGTTGTGTGTTTTTCCACGTGTACAAACCAAATCAACCGCAGTCAGTTTCTGTGAAAACCTGTCACGTGGAAAGAATCACCACATGATTTGCAGACTGCTCAGAAACGAGGAGGCCACTGTCTCTATGTGCAGACAATGTGAGTCACAGCCAACTTCCTGAGTGGCACCAGGCCCTAGAAAAAGGACACAGACACTCTGCGTGTAAAACCAGAAGAAGCACTCTTCTGATATGACACAGTCATGCCGACTGATAGGACCTCCCACCCTCCGGTCCTCACCCTTTCATCAAATGTACAATTGTTGAACATGATTCTATTGACAGTCCTGGGCCTCTGGACCTTTAGATGGAGATATCTAAAGCCTTTGATAAAATGCTCTTGGACTCATGTCCTTGGATCCTCTCTGTCCCACTCTCTCCCTCCAGCCCTGTGAGCCATGGAGGCTGCAGCTGGGTCAGAGACTGGTCACCTTCCAGCAGATTGGGATACAAGTCAGAAATCCGTCCTAGGGCACGAGTGAGAACTTCCTTGACATTACCCCAGTGCTCCAGGCCATGAGGGCAGAGTAGGCACCAGGGCAGGTGGCAGTGTGTCCTTGTACCCGGGCACTGGCCTTCAGTCTCAGTGTGGTCTCCCCTCCTGGAAGCTGCCACTCCACACTGCTCTTCCTGAGCCCAAGAATAACCCTGTACACCAGTATATGACAGCAGAATGGATGTCCTCACATGTATGGAGTGAAACTTACATCTTTTACTTCTTCATGTGTCCCCCGCTGCCCATGTAGGCTAAATTCTCCAAATTATAGTCCAAGGCCATTTTGACAGGCTAAGATTTCTTCTCTGCCACTGTGTAGTCCTGGGTGAAAGGCTGATTGCATCTGATGTGTGTTTTACAAGGTCATTGTGAAAAAGACATGGAATGATGAGTGCAAAGCACTTGACCCAGATCAAGTGATCAGTGATCAGTAACTGTGAACTTTTTTCTTTTCTGTTGTTGTTTTATCTCCTGTATTAGTTATTTCCTGTGACTGAGACAAAACACTCAATATTCACAGCTTGAAGGAAGAGAGGTTTATCTGGCTTTCAATTTCAGGGCATCCCACCATCGGGCTGGTGGGCGCCAACACCGAGCAACATGGTGGAAGCGCCTGGTGGAGGAGGGCTGCTCACCCTGTGGGGGGGGGCGGGGGGCGGAGACAGAAGGAAGAGCCAGAGGCTGGACTGCTCCTTCCAGATCATCTGCTGCCTGGATCCCACCTCAGCGTCAGCGCTGATTCCACGGATTAACCCTCTCCGGGACCCGATCACCTTCTAAAAGTCCCACTTCTGAACACACGAAGCTTTCAGGAACATTTCAGATCCAAGTGATAATATCTCCCTCCTCTCAACTTTTTCTTCTGTTTTCTTGTGGTAAGATGTTCATTCAACAGCATTTGACTTAGGTTAGAGACTGCTCCGCATTAGTGACATATAGCCCTTTAAATTAAGGATGAACCTTGTTAGACAGAAGTAGAACCCACACTGACCATAACATAACAATGGTGGAGGTGCGAGGCACAGCCTGGGCAGGGCTGGCGCCACGGGGATAACATGGACATTCACCACGGAGTTAGAACCAGTCGTTTGCCTATGATCAAAACCTATAATTTCAAATAGGTACAAAGTATGTGTTAAGTACATGTTAAAAAAATCTTCCATAAATTTGCCACATAGGAGATTCAGTGTGTATTGAAAGAGCTGAAGGAAACTGAGGGATCGTGTTAGCAAAGGAGGATATAAATATGGTCAAAAGAATAAGAACTTGTGAGAATAAACACAGGATACTGGTGAACACTGATGTCAGGTGATCGGTATTGCTAGTTGATATGTAAATTATTAGACTATGTCCCATGCAGAATGCACAGTTCAGCAGACACTGAGAAGTAACACCAAGTGGCTCATGATTTAACATATTCGCACCTTGAAGACATTTACATTTTTTCCTGGAAAAATAAAAGATTTTTTAAAAAGAAGCAAAGAGGGGGCCGGGGATTTAGCTCAGTGGTTCTGGCGCCTGTCTTGCAAGCGCAAGGACCCTGGTTCAACCCTCTGTAACCACATACAATACTGGGTGTAGAAACTCACACCCAGCAGTAATCAGTACCACATACCACAGTGCCAGGCGTGGTGGCTCACGCCTGTCATCCCAGCACTCGGGAGGCAGAGGCAGGAGGATTGCTGTGATGTGAGTTGAAGGCTGAGCTCAGGGCCAGCCTGAACTACAAAATGAGACCCTGTCTCAAAAAACCTAAAAAAAAGAAGCAAAGAGAAATTCTACTTGTTTACTACTATTTTCTTTCCAGAAGTGTTTCCAAATTCAATAGGTGGAGGCTTTGTCAAAGAAATAAAATGAAATGTAAGAAGACCAACTGGCCCAATACAAGACTCTAGTTATCTACTGCATCTCAGTTTTCAGTGTCCATGTTGCTTCCTACTAGTTAGAAACACCTTTCCTTTATTAGCTGATAAGACTATTTGGCGAAAAACAAAAAGTTAAAAATTAACTAGTGCCTTTTTAGCATCAATTATTAGTGTGTGTGTGTGTGTGTGTGTGTGTGTGTGTGTTGAACTCATGACCTTGAGCTTTAGAGGCAGGTGCAGCACCACTGAGCTAGATCTCTAGCCTTAACATTAATTGTTTGTGTCATTAAGAATATTATTGCATCCTCTGCAGTCTACACTGAGATCAGGCACATTAGCCACATATATGCCCAAGAAGGGCACATTGATACCTAAATTATCCACCAAACCCCCCTGGTGACTGGCCAAAAAAAAAAAAAGCAGAACCAAATCTTCAAATAACCTTTTGCTTTGCACCCTGCTCAACACACTTTCTGTAATTCCATACTCTTAGGGAGGAAAATATACCTTCATCCGCATTTTATTTTGAGCTAAATACACTTAGAGCAATCTAAGAGATGATTATTAACAGCTCCCTCCCTGGCAGTGTTTCGTGGCTTAATTAAGGGCAATAATGGCTCTGGAGACAGAAAACACGTTAGAATTCTAAGCCAGTCCTTCCTTAACTCATTCCCTCACCAGGCGGAAATCAGGAAAAAGGAGAAAAGAGAGCGAGACAAACCAGAAGGCCACTAAACCAAGGGGAAGGCGCCTGATTTCCCACTCTGAACGGAACTGAGAAGGCAAGTTCTGACAGCTGTCAGTCCACAGAGCTGCATTTATGTATCATCAGCCAGATGAGGACGCGGACTACAACAACATGCAGCGCTGGTATATAAATCAAGGTCAAGTTATCCATGTGGGAAAGATAACTGTGTCACACACACACACACACACACACACACACACACACACAGCCCAGAAATATTTTAAAAAGTGTCCACTAATGAAGCAACATCATTTTTTCTGACAAATGCCACCTTTCTGACCTTGGGCACTGAAGACATCACCCACTGCTGTGATCTGAGCCTACCCACGTCTCCTGGCGTTACGGGCTGGTGCCAGCCTCAGCAGGGCAGAGCTCCAAGTTTTGCTTAATGATAGATGGTTACGCATCACAGATCCACTTAGTATGCTGAGTGTCAAAATCCCCAGAGTCCTCCAAACTCCCCCAGCCATGTATCACTGATTACAATGTAGTAAGGCAAACATAATAGATTTCATTCAAATCAACTGCACAATTGGGAGATGGTTTTAAATTTCATCCCGTAACGAGGGTGGCTTTATTGTTGAAGATACTGGAAGAATACAAATCGCCAGATTTCCGGTCCATAAAAAGGCCAGCATTAGCGCCTGGAGGAATGTGAGCTTGAGAAGAGGGTCTCTTCCCAAGATTTATGTGTAAATAAAGAGAAAACACAACGCAGGGAAACTGGACTGTTTTACAGAAATATTTATACAAGCCTTTGAACCAAGCCCAACAATTCAGTTGGTACTGCATGATGCTCTCAAAAACGTATCAAATATTAAAAGCACTATTTTGTAGAAAAACAAGACTGTACATGCTGAAAACTCATATTTAAGCAAAGTTCCCTTTGTTTTCCATGGAAAGAGTCCAAAGTTTTGTTGTCATTTGTTTTTCTTTTTCTTTTTATTTTTTTACCTTTTATATTCAGGCAAGAGTATTTTTTTCCCTTACTGCAAAATCAGGAAGAAAATGACAACCCAGATATTTTTACTGTATTCATCTGGAATTTCGTCTATGGGACTGCGGTGTCTAGGGAGAGACTACACTAGTGTTGGGCGTGGGTGGGACTCGGAAAGGTTCTGACTGGTCCCCAGTGCCCTGAAGGAATGAATGCCACAGGCTGCCAGGGGAGTGACCTCAGGGGCAGAGGGAACACCTGAAATTCTGGAGGCCTTGGGTTTGACTCCCAGTGCCTCAAAAAAATAAATAAAAATTTAAAAATAAAGAGAGAAAGAGCGTGAAACAAACAAATAAAATGAAAGTCACTGGGCCCTGAGATGATCTGTGACAGCTCTGTAATGGAGGCAGAACATCCGGGAACCTGGAAGCAGAACTAGCGTATATACCTAGCTGTTTCTTGTTTCCACATCTTTTATACACTGTCTCTTCTTCCCAGAGCTCCATACTTCACTTTATTTTCCAGAAAAAAGAGGAACAATGACAATGACCGAAAACCTATTCTTCCTTTAAGACTCAGGCTAAACTCAGAGCACCCCCAGCCACTGCTTCACTTCTGGTACCTGCAGTCATTCAGCCTGTGAGACTGTCAGTCAGACCTGAGCACGTTGACAGAGAGGTGCTTTGTCACGGAACTTCCAGGCCTGAGGTGAGACGACATCTCCTAAGGCAGAAACAGACCCAGCGCATCCTAGAACAGGATTCCATCAGCCAAAGGCGGTTGCGTTGACAACACATACTACGTATAAAAAATGTTTTCTCTTGAAATTTCTCTTTGAAACTAGAAAGCTGTCAGAATGTTAAATGCTCCGGAAAGGTAGATATTTATTTGCCTTCACTCCAATCCCAGTTACTCAGGGGCGACACCTCTGAAAACCTGAACTACAGAGGACTGCGGCCTCACTTCCGCTGCGGGAATCTTCGGAATCGTCCCAGGAGGAGCGAGGAGCTGGAGGCCAAGGGTGGCGGACAGACGGCCGGTGTCTGGGAAGGCTCGGTATGGACATCGGGACTGTGGATCCTGAAGGACAGAGAAGGGAAACCGGGGGCGGGAAGGAAGCACGGAAGGCAGCTGGCGGGCCCAGAAGCGTTTTAGGTGAGGATAGGCCTTCTCGGGAGTGGAATGCTGCTCCTTACACACGTCCCGGGCCCTGAGACTCCAGGCGCTGCACCCAGGATGCGGAGAGAAGTCAGGGCCCAGCACAGGCAGTTTCGTCTTTCTCATAACCCAAGAGCTGGGTCAAGAGTCTTGACTTTGCGCGGAGTGCTAAGAGGTTGGGAGAAGCCTCGAAGTCAGGCAGGTTTGGTTCTGCGGGCTTGGCCGAGTGTGACCAAATCACCACTTTTGCATGATCCTGCTTGCTGCCTTTATTATGTCTGCATTCTCTTTGGCTCACAGTGATTTAAAAAAAAAAAAAATATCCCAACACTGAGCTCTGTCGCTCTGGGAGGTCATCCCCGAATTGAGGCAATGTCACCTGTGACATTCACACCTGCGCGCAGGCTCGCGAGGGCAGGAGAGCCGGGACACAGGGTCACCCACCGGAACACGGGATTCCCAGAGGGGACACGCGCCTCTGGGGTCTTCCCACTCTAACATATTAGGAGACAGTCGGCTGCCAAACCCATGGAAGCTGACGTCCTCCTTAGACTGGTCCAAGATGTGACGGCCCAGGCCTTGATTTGTAAACAAGAACTGCAGGTCCCGGCTCCACACTCAGCTGCGGAGGGGATCAGCCAGGGCCCAAAGAAGCCATTTGCAAGGCCGGGAGCACCAAAGCCAAAGAATTAAATCAGTGAAATATTACTAGTTGTGTTTGAAGATAAAAACTGAATACTTAATATTTGTCTGTCGTCTACCAAAGCAAATTACACAAAATAACTCAAAATGAAATAATTAGCTGCTCTGAAATGGGTCTGTTCTCAAACCATTAATCTAATTAACACACAACTCGCCTTGTGCGGCACTTGGCTTGGGTAGCGATGAGGCGCGGAGTTCGCATCTGTCTGCTCGTGTGTGTGTGTGTGTGTGTGTGTGTGTGTGTGTGTGCGCGCGCGCGCGCGTGTGTGCGCGCGCGCGTGGGGGTGGGTGTGTCTCTGAGAGGCCCCTCGTCCTACAGAGTGCTTTCTGCTCCCTTGTTTCCCATTTTCCTGGGTATCATCCATTATGAGCAAAACAAAATTGCTCATTTTTCCAAATGACAAGCATTTGATGTCTCAGACTTTAGGGGAAGGGACAGTTTTTCCACTGCGCAGTGCAGATGTGGGAGCTAAATGCATGTGCGCACCACACTCCAAACAGACAGCCTGCATAATCGTGACAATTATAAGTAGCAATATGCTCCGTTTCTGGATCAACTCAGGAAGCTCCAACGAGGACAAAAAAAAAAAAACCAAACCAAAAAAAGAAAATCACTGTTTTGTACTTTTAAAAATTTCAGCTTTATGGAACCTACATGCTCACTGATAAATTTGGCCTTATTGAAAAATATTGCAATAAATTTAGAACCAAAATTATTCCTACTGAAAAATTATATAATTAACAATTGGAAGGCAGCTGGAAGGGGACCTAGCTGGGATGTTACCAGTGCAACACTGCCATCTAGCGGAAGTTTGGGAAGCCACAACACTTTTATTTTTGTGATTGCTTTCCAGGGAGGTGCTGTCATAGGGAAAATCACCAAAAAGGGTACCTCAGTGCGATCGGTAGGTAACAGGTATCCAAAATATTCTTCATGTCCCTAAACCCTGAGTTTTTGCAGAGGCTAAGACAGGGCATCCTGATCCTGACAAACAAAAACATCAGAGTTGAAAAGTCACGAACCTAAATCTATCCTTCCTCCCTCCCTCCTTGCCACCCTCCCTCCCTCCCCTTCCTTCTTTTGTTGTGGTATGCTTAAGGAAAGCTGGATTTCATACAAATATGTGAAGTTTCTGGACATTTTCATTTGGTAATTGAAATTTTTAAACTCCACAACCTGCAGAAGATACATCTGAAGGCCGCTTTTGGTTAAAGGGCAGCCAGCATGTGACCTTTGAAATGGGAGAGGAAGATACTACTGGTGAATAGTGGCTCAGTGAGAAAGGAAGCAAGAGCTAAGAGTTTGTCACTTGCTCAGAAATTTATCAAGTGAAATTTTATGCCAAGCACTGAAATGCTAGTTTTGTCCAGCACAACAAGATCTTAACACAACACTAGCTCTAGCAGTTTTTCCCTGTGTGATTTACAGACCTCGGTGGTAGGACTTAATGAAACCATGCATGGTCATTTCTATGACCCGAAATGCAATAAGCTATTTCCTCAACTCTCTGTGAACCTACACGTGAGAAATCCTCCAGGACTGTGAACTGTGCTGTGTGATGAAGACAATGAGACTTACAGAAAAAGAGCATGCTCTCAGATAGACAGTCAGACAGAGCAAAACAAAGACAGTCACAGTGAACAAAATCATAAGTAACAATGGCTACACTATCAAGTGACCCAAGGGAATTAGAGAAATCCATGAGCAGAATAATGCCAAGCTCTGCATCTCACTCAACAGCAAATAAATCACTGCAGGTAGCCGGCAAAACGCCAAGGGAGTTGAGCTGCTGAGAATGATTGCAACTCCTCAGTTGACTTGGACTACAGTACCTCATGTTCTGGTTTTTCCATTCTGACTACATAGTTGTAAGCTTACACTATCACAGAATAAGGGGAACTGTGACATATATATCAAAATTGAGATAAATGCACATATACTGATACATACATACATACATCAGTATGATATATACTGATACATACATACATACATAGTGCCACCCCTCTGCCTTGCTCCCTGTTCTTACCTACCTGAAGATCTGCTATAAGCTTTGGGTTTATGGTAGGTTTTAACAAAGACAGGCATTTTCTGAATGAGGATTGAATTTCATTACCAAGACAGAGACGAGACACTTCTTTCTACCTATTGACACTTTGAGTGGCAGACCCATGGGTACCGACAATCTGAGCCAACCACAGATCACAGCAAGGCTGTGAGTTAGGATTTTTTTTCGGGAAAGTAGTAGCAATGTTGTCAAAGCAGAACACAGACTCAAGATACATGCAAAAAGTCATAGAGGCTGATTAGCCCTTACCTGAGATGCTTGGGTCTAGAAGTTTCAGACTTCTGATATTTTTTAAAATTTTTGGAATGTTTGCATTTCCATCTGAAATACATTTGAGATAAGACCCATATCTAAACAAAGCTGTATTTGTGTTGAATGTTGCTATCTATGGCTCATATCTAGATGTTCCTCTAATGCCTCAGGTGCTGAGAAGTGGGGTTTTTTGGAGGTGGCTGAGTCTGGGGTTTGTGCTTCTGGGATCAAGCACATGCTTCTGGGGTTGGCTCACAGTGCTCACCTAGTACCAAGGGTGTGAGCACCACTCACCCTTGGGTCGGTTAGCCCGGATCACATGTGGGGGACAGAAAGAACTGTAGTTGGGTCTGGTCTCTGGTCACTTGGACTTACTCTTTGCTGCCTTCTGCCTGCCCTGCTTCGCCATGAATTGCTTCTCCTCTGTTTCCCTCTTCCATCCCACCCTGCCTTGCAGCCAGCTGATTATGGTCTGAAACCTCTATAAACTGTGAGCCATATGAACATTTCAACCTCTAGCTTCGGGCACTGGGTATTTTTTCTTCGCAACTTTGGGGTGACTTTATACTGGGACTCATCACATAGGTCAGGTGTAGAGTTTTCCACATGTAGCATCACAGCAGTGTTCTATAAGTTTGGGATTTGGGATCATTTCAGATTTTGAATTTTGGAGTTAGACATGGACAACTTGAACTAAATAAATTAATAAAGTAAATATATTTGGTTGAGGAGATTTTACTGATTATATATTGGTGTTACTCTCACTACTTTATTTTTTATGGGGATATAGTTCTGCCTCTTCCTTTCTGACCTATCTATAACCTATGTTTAAAGTACGTTTCACTTTGAGTTAAACACAGCCCACGACATGAGAACTTCAAGTGTATTCACTGTTCATGAGGTGTTGTGATGGCTTTCATGTCGTAATGGCAGATCTGAACACAATTTTGCATCAGAGATTCAGGGCCACAGCCCTGAAACATTTCCTGTTAGCCCTCCACAGGAAAAGTTCTAGTCCCTATTTTAGACTAGAAATGAAAAGCTAATGTTTGTTCTCAGTGACACAACAAAATTCAGGGACAAATACTTTTCAGTGTCTCCTGGAACTCAAAAGCAGGGTGGTTCTTTCAAGAAGTCAGTGAGGGCTCTTGTTGCTCTAGTTGACCATAATAGTCAGAAGAACAAGTTATGCAACCAAAGCCATATCATATGAGAATAAATCTAGTTTATTCAGCCATGACCAGGCCGTTGGAACAGGAATGTTGTTCTCATGTGGACTAAGGCTCACACAACCCTTTCAGGAGACCACTTCATTGTACAGCTACTGTGGTCTTTTCCTGGTGCACCAAATACCACAGTAGGTACAGTGGAGATCAGGGGCTTAGGAAGACTGAGAGAAGCTTATTTGCATTTGTAACTACTCCAGGCAAAACTGGTAGAAATTAATATCCTGGGTTTGGTTTTCTAGCCCAAGAAAATGAGCACAAGTGAAAACAATGGAAACTCAATAGAGCCTTTTGAAAATATAATAGTTCACTCACTATGAGTTCTCATGACGAAGGAACCTTTCTTGTTCCACCAATGTTAATAAATCAGAACCAAATAAAATGAGAACAGTTTTGAGAACCAGAATAATCTTTGTGGATTACATATATCACAAAAGATGGCTGTTACTACACATCTACAAATAGACAACAGCGCTTTTGTATATTCTTTAAGTTGTGTTGGACACTGTCTACCAGATCTGTCCAGAATTCTTCTGATTCCCTGGAAGTATATGCATTTGACTTACTACTTAGAATAGTTTTTAACTTTGTAAGTATAGGTGTTTATAGTAGAAAACTACAGAAATATAAATTGCTCCTGTTCTAATTGAATAGAAATATAATTCTCGGGCCGGGGATTTAGCTCAGTGGTTCTGGTGCCTGTCTTGCAAGTGCAAGGACCCGGGTTCAATCCTCGGAAACCACATACAATACTGAGCATGGAGACACATGCCCAGCAGCAACCAGTATCACATACCACAGTGCCGGGTGTGGTGACTCACGCCTGTAATCCCAGCACTCGGGAGGCAGAGGCAGGAGGATTGCTGTGATGTGAGTTTGAAGCTGAGCTCAGGGCCAACCTGAACTACAAAGTGAGACTGTGTCTCAAAAAACAAAACAAACAAACAAACGAACAAATATATATATATATATATATATATATATATATATATATATATATATATATATATATATAAAATTCTCTCTTACAGAGTTGCAAATGGAAATATTATTACCTAGAAGCCAGGGTTTATTCTGGCTGCAATTTTGAAAGATACAGTAAAGATAACCCCACGAGTCAAATCCTACAAAAATCAGGAGAGCACAAAAGCCCAAAAGTAGATGGCTAGATGCCACTTGCTTAGAAAAAAGAACTTTTCTTCTGATGGTAAAGAAGGGTGGGATGACTGTATTTATAGATGTGTAACTTTGAAAGCTAAGGGAACAGTCTGAAAGGCTCATCTCAGAGAAGCCGTCTGTCACTCAGCATGTTTTGCTGTGTGGTAGGTCATATGGAAAGACACCAAGGATTTCAACAGTCACTGACAGAACAGGAAAGAGGTACTTGGAAAAGCTGAGGTCAGAGCTAACCAACGAGTTGGCTGCACTAATGGAAGGTAGAAAATGTCGAATCAGAGATATGGAAAACACTACAGGTGATTGCAGTGACATATTGTGGAATCCAGGTGGGAAGGAAGAGAACACAGATAGTATAGAGGGAGAAGGATCCACGACAAAGCTGAAAGAACATGGAACCAAGGGTCAGAGCCCAGAAAAGGCTGTGGTGGCCGAAGTGCAGGAGAAGTTAGGAATGGCCACAGGGGCATGATGCAGCCTCGGCACTTGCCGGGTTAAGAATGTTCTCCTCATAACCGCTCCAAAGACTGGCTTGGGCTGTTGAGCCAGGCTGGGGCAGATACATGACGTACCAAAGAACATCACTGTGACGTGGGCTCTCATCCTAATAAAAAGTAAGGTGTTCTTTTCTCAGAGGAGCAGTACATGTCCCACCCCAGATGCTCCCGTGGCCAGGGAGCTGAGGATCATAAGGAAGGGGAGATGGCACAGTGGAATTGCCCACCAGGAATTCAGCCTTTCTATCAGCGTCGTAATACTTACATCAGTAATGAGGTGGCGTGAGCATTTCTACCCTGCAGATGGGAAACTAGCTTTGAGGAGGTAAGTTATTTTCCCGGCATCAGACATCAGGGTTGTGCTCCAAGCTATCGGCCTACAGAGTCCATTTTCATAACTGCCACAGCACATGAAGAGTAAGGAAATGGCTCAAGGGGCAGGATGTGGGGAAAGGCGTTTATCAAGGTGGGCACTAGGGTCCCTGGTGATTATGGGAGAAGAAAGCAAAAGTACCGTTAAAAGGCTGCCCCTTTACAGGTAGTAAAACTACCGGTGTCCATACAAAAATGTGAGCTTAAAAATACCAAGAATCCATAAAAACATCCGAAATTGGGAACACAAATAAAACTGTGGGTCTTTGTACCTGTTTTCTTTATCACTTCCCTGGCACATCTTTTATAGCCCATACTAATCTATTTCTACCTGGGAGTCTACTTGTACAACTCTGTCCCTTATTCAAATGCCACAATCCTAACAGGTATTTCCTGACCAGCCAGCTGAGAACTGCTAACCATCCATTCTGTCCCAACCACCCCTGGCTGGGCACGTCTGTCCCCTCATCTAACACAGGCTTTAGTCATTTACTGTCTTCCCCACCACAACGAGGACCCAGTGAGTGTAGAACCTTTTGTCTGTTCTGTGCAGATATATTCCAAGCAGTTAGAATGGCTCTCACCCATGGTAGAGACTCAAGTACAGTCATTCCTGAGTCTCTCTGGAAAACTGGTTCCAGGACACCACACACACATATATACACACGTGCACTAAGTCCCTCAAGCCCCTTGCAAAAAATGGCACAATATTTGTGCTTAATCTACATATATCTTCTGTATGCTTTAAGTCACCACTGGATTATTTATAATACCTAGTACAAAGTACATGCTAGTCATTATACTAAATTTAGAAAAAAAAATAAGAAAAACACTGCACATGTTCAGAAGCAATTTTTTTTTTTTTTTTTTTTTTTTTTTTTTTTTTTTTGAGACAGGGTCTCGCTTTGTGGTTCAGGCTGGCCCTGAGCTCAGCCTCAAACTCACATCACGATCCTCCTGCCTCTGCCTCCCGAGTGCTGGGATTACAGGCGTGAGCCACCACGCCCGGCACTGTGGTATGTGGTACTGGTTGCTGCTGGGTGTGAGTCTCCACACCCAGTATTGTTATGTGGTTACCGGGGAATCGAACCCGGGCCCTTGCGCTTGCAAGACAGGTGCCGGAACCACTGAGCTAACTCCCCGGCCCAGAAGCAATATTTTTTTAATTGAAATCGTTATTGGTACATTACATATACACATCATGATTGCATTCAACAATGAGAATTTGTACCAGCATATGACACAACTTAATTCTTATTTTTTTCCCATAGCCCTACCCACCCTACCATCCCCATCCCCTATATACATAAATTCTTTTCTTTTTTGTTATAATCTCATTATTTTCCCCCTTCACCCCATTTCACTTTGAGTATTTTCTATTTTTTTAAAGTTTCAATCCATGGTTGGTGGAACCCATTGATGTGGAACCTGTGGACACCGAGGTTCAGTTGTACTTTAAAATTTTTCCTAAGGCCATGCCAGGGTCCACCAGCCACTCACGTGCACATGCACGTGTGAGCCACACACACTCCACAGAGCAGGTCCCAGGCAAAGCTCAGCATGCAAACACAGCTTGCTACTGTGGCAGATGTGTCTGACTTGTCATCCCAATGCACTCTGCTTTCCTCCTTCAGGGAGAAGCCCACGTCTGAGGTCGCAGCATGTGATCAGTCAGTCCATCGGTGGCAGTTACCGTGGTCCCAGTTTTTCTACTTGAAAGTGGCTGCATGACACTGATCCAGCCCCGTCACTGAAAGGAGAAACAACTGAGTAAGGATTCCTGAAAAGCTCCTAAAAGAAGCAGCGCATAAGCTCAGCCAGTCCGTTCTGCCCTCCTTCTGCCCTGAGACTGTGATGCTGGCAGTTAGTTACCTTGGGCTGTTGCATAACTCAGCCTGGGTGGTCAGTGGGAAGGTTCCAGGGGCCCAATCTGACAGCTTCCTGGTGTCACTGTGTCACACAGGGCCACCTTCCTTCAGACACCATGTCATGTGGAGCAAGAATAATGTACATCTTGGTTGGGTTTTCTGTGACTTGTAGCTGAACCGAAGTCTGTCAAGACCCTGAGGCTAACTCTGCTCCTACTCTGAGTCCAAGGCCTCTGCCTTACTGTGGAAAGGCCAGGCACACACAGGACCCAGCGGCCAGCTGCACACAAGCTTTCAGCTTGTTTCACACCACACAGGACAAGTAACCCAGCGTACAAGAGTGCGAGACCAACTGCTTTCCCGGCGCAGCCCCAGAACATGCTGGATTTCCCTTAATTTCTTGAACCAGAAGAAAAAAAGAATTCCAGAAATGATACAAAGAGGGCATGAAATATTTCCCAAATGGGAAGAGAAATGGAGGGCAGTGCATAGAAAAGGACAGGAAGCACCTGGTTGGCAGAAACAAGACCGGGAGATAAAGGAAGTGTTCCTGATACAACTCAAGTCACCCCAACTGGTCATTGCAAGCCAGAAACAAAGGTCCCATCAGAACCCTCAAGGCTTGCATTGTGATCTCAGGTTTCCAACAACCAGAATCATGAGGAAACATTCTTGTGTGAGCCACCACCACCCAGCATGGCACAAAGCTCCTGACTTCCCAGGATGCTCTAATTTCTATTTATTTAGACCACTCACTAATCCCCATACCCATCGTCATTCTCACCTTTATGTGTCTCCCTTCCCTTGGAAACCAACTAAGTATTTTTTGAGTACATAACTCAGTAACAGGTGCTAAGAGAATTTTAGGAACATATAAGCCAATGTTCTACTCCTCAACATATCTGGAGACGACAGAGATACAAAAGAGAATCAGGTGTTCTCTATTCTTAACCTTTTCGATCCTCTTGCATTGCCTTCGGGGTCATCCAAAGTCCTCTCTGTAGCCCAGGGCTCTGCTCAGCATTCCCCTCTCCCTGTCTCACTACAACCTCATCTCCACAGCCACCTCTGTCTCCTGAGCACACCAGATTCTGCCCCCTCTGCATTCGTTCTGCACATGGTATTACCCAACCTGGATGGCTCAGAAATCTGCTCTTATCAACTTGATTCTGTAGGGTTCAGCTCAAAGGTCACTTTCTCATTAGAAGTCTTCCTCACCAACTAAGGCTTCTTTTACATGGTCACGTAGCCCGCAAGATGTTCTTCATGGCACTGGCAGTAACCATGGTAACTTAAATAATTATCAATTTGTTCAAGGAGATAGATAAGGATTATGCTTATCTTCTCTGTTGCTCTTCTAGCACCCTGTACACTAGGCTCTCACCATGTAATTATTGCAATAGGGTCTCATAACAGGAGAAATGACATTAATTAGCAGATATGTAATATAGGCATTAAATGCTGAGTTCAAGAGATGGGGTAGAGATCAGGACTGACTCTGCTAACTGATTGTACTGACCAAAAATCTGAGCCTGGTAGAAATAAACTGTTCCTATTAAACCCACCAGTCACCACTCGTCTCAGAATCTGGCTTTAAAAATGTCTTTGTTTTTTACAAGAAAATATACTAGTCACTTTGTGTCATTCTGATTTCTATCTCAGAATTCCTGTGTAAGGCCGTGAAAATGTGGCAGGCAGTGCTCATTTGTATTAGGTGATAGTCTGGAACTATTTCCTAATCATTAAGTTTGTGCAAGCCTTTATCAACCCAGAACCTGAAGTGGCAGGGCTGTTCATTTATTCATCCATCAGGAATGGAAGGTGTTCGATGTCTACAGTGCCAGTTCTTTGGAGGTCGAAGCTAAGCAAGCCAAGGTCCCTGCGCTTGCCCAGTTCCATCTATTGGGCAAACAAGTAAACAGGTCAGTGCAATGGAATATGATCAATGCTGTAATTAAGAAAGTCGGGGGTGTTCACTGAGGTGAAGTCTCACTCAAACTGGGGAATGCAGAGACATCTTCCCCGAGATATGTGAGCTAAGGTTCAGAGGGAGTTGTCCAAGGTAGGAGAGGACATTGGAGCAACAGCAGCAGCACAGCCCACTGCAGAAGTGACATGAAGTCCTGCGAGTGGGTAGGGGAGGCCTGGAAGTGGGAAGCCATGGGCCAGAGGAGTCCACGGGCCCAGGACATCAAGGTTCAGTTTTTATTTTATCCTATCAACAGTGAAAGGCATGGGAACACTTCACTGAGAGAAAACCCAGTGTGCCACTTAGAAAGTTCACCAACAAAAGGACGGGAAGGCGGGAGGCGGGACCCAGTTAGCTTTTTGAAGTTAATAAAATACCAAACTAAGATCCTTAGAACAGTCATTCACTGAAATGTGCGGAGATGAAATGGAGAGTTCAGTGACTGCATCATAAATGCACTCTTCCCTGTCTTTCTCATATCTGGTCCTACTTTTGGGTGCAATTTTTTTGCTTTTAAAGGTCAAAGCACTCAGACTTCCTTCTTATCCCCTCACCCAACCTCCCTAACTTCTCATGACTGTAGTTCTTTGGATATAGACACACATCTGAAATTTTAATAAAGTGACTGCATGGAGAAAAAGCAAACAAGAAACGAAGCCACATTCTTACTTTGGAAATCTTTTGCAGTTTCCAACTGCCGGTGACCCTAATTTTTTCCTAGACTCCAATGCCACCACAGCCCTGGAATTGGAAGTGTGTCTGAATACTTCCACCTTTAATGTTGTTTTACATGGAAAAAATCAGTCTCCATGGATGTTCTGGAGCAAAGACACTGCAAGTAGTACTTCAAGAATAAACACAGACATATCAAGAGAAGTGGAACTTGTGTGATTGCTGTGTAACCAAATGCTTTAAAGTTAAAAACAAATATAGCAAGAGAGGAAGAGCTGCTCTGACCCAGACACATCTTCCAGGAATCCCACTTTTACAGGGAACCGTAACCTGCCAGGTGAAAACAGGAAGCTAGTGAGAGGCTAAGGCTCAGCTGCTGCCCTCAGGAATGGGATCTGGAGCAGCTGGGCCACCGATGTGAGGCCCAGGGCCCATCTGCAAGGTGCCGGAACAGAGATGAGCTGCCTGCCTCACCTGCAGCCACTCCGTCCCCTCTCTGCTGGAGGCCACCGAGGACATCAGACAGATCCAGCAAAATCTGGATCATCAGGACGCCAGAGATTATGGGGTCAGAATTTTCTATCTCTGAAGATGAAGCCACACTGTTAGAAATCAAAGCCTTTCCACAGTGTTCTCTCTGGGCCCACCGTGAACGAAGCTCTGGAAAGGACCTTGCAGAGCCCATTCCTTCAGAGACCTGCACACAGATCTCCAGGATATCCAAGTCCTAACACGGCCTGAAACCCGCTCAACAGATTCATCCCAGATGGAACTCTAAGCCCACCCAGGCAGATCTCCCTGCTTCGGGTGGGGTGTGCGAGGGCAAGTGTTTTCTCCGTAGTACCCAGGCTTACTTGGGATTGCTCAAATGCTGTTTCTGGCAACATACCTCAAAATAAATATCCTCACAGCTGCTAGCTAGTGTTCAGCTTAATATCGGACAACTAAGAAAAAACTAAACTTGTCCTTGGTCCTATTTCCCCATGGCCAACCTATGCCATCTCTTTAAAGAAAACCACTACATTATTCTTAATTTTAAAAATACTTCTGAGATACATAATCTCCATGAGCCCCCAGATCCCCAAGATTTGCTTTACATTCCTATTACTTACAAGCATTTCTCCAGATCTGCCTCTCCATTAGATACTGAATTGCTTTAGAAGGAGCACCTGTTGGTCTATTTTCTGAGCTACACGCTGTTGGGTGAAGTTGTATGATCTGCCCCCCCTCATTTTAGGGGGTGGGGCATCCACTTTAACCATATGAACAAAGTGCCACTTTCTCTTTCAAGACCTGGAGCCAGGAGTTCAATAAACCTAAAACTTAAACCTAGGTTTTCTTTCATTTTGTTCTTAAGTATGAAAATTACATATATGATAAAAGAAAAATCACTGACTTGGTAGATAAAGAATACAACAGTTACATCTGAAAGACTAGTAATGCAAAAGATTTAGGAAAACATTAAGACCTCAAGAATTTATGGGTAAGAAAAATGAACAATACACTGAAATGAAAACCATGTAATGCTAATAAAATGCAAAATGTTCCAGACTTATGACATTAGATTAGCAAAATTTTATCCAAATTTTAATTCAGAAATGATGGTGTGAAATAAAGGGGGATTTATAATCACACATTCTATGGGGAGGATACAGCAATGTGGCTGTATGAGTAAGTAACCTTAAAAATAGTTACACACATATGGGAAAAAATGAGAATTAAGTTGTGTCTTATACTGATACAAATCCCCATTATGGAGTGCAATCATGATGTGTATATGTAATGTACCAATAAAGATTAAAACATTTAAAAAAAATAGTTACACCCAAGTTATGTACGTGCGAGTCTGTGTATACATACATGTATGTACTCATACATATAAAGTGAAATAATCCCCCAGAACTGGGGAGGCTCAGAGAGAGAGACAGAGAGAGAGAGAGAGAGAAATCAAAGTGTTGATTAGAATTTGGAAAGTGTGACTTAGTTAAGAACATGGCTCTGCCACTTACTAGCTATATGAGCTGTGGCAAATTATTAATTTTCTGGGCTGTTTGCTCATCAGTAAAATGGTGATTTAAAGAGAAAAAAGTACTTACCTTACAGGGGTGGTTAGAAAAACAACAATAAATATTTTAAAAGTACCTAAAACAGTGCCTGGCATATACCATGGTCAATTCATGTTAAATGCTCTTACTCCATATCATATCATGAATTTGGTAACAGCATAATGTTTATGACAGAAGAATGTTTGAAAAGATGTTAAATCTATATAATGGCATATTATGATGTCTAAAATGTTCCTGAAGATTTTCAACAATATTGAAGAAATGCTCATAAAGTTAAAAAGCATGAAGCAAAAATGAATATATAATGTGATCTCAATTATAAAAAATATACATCAATACACAGAAAAATATCTAGCAGAAAAACGTATCAAAACATTGAAAGCAGTTATTGGGGGTGGCAGAATTTGACCGCTTGTTACTGTTTTCTATCATCAATATGTCTTTTAACAGTAAGGAAAGTATTACTTTTAAAACCAGGAAAACCTAATTTTGTGAGGTTAAAATAAGGCAACAAATGGGTAATTTTAAAAATTTATAGAAATGCCCAAGTTTTTACATAAAAATAATATAATACAGAAATTACTGTGGCTTTCCAAAACTCATTTTTTCTGTTGCATTTACAAATATAGAATATCATCTTAATGCAAAATAAATATTACAAACATAAAGCAGTATATATCCCTTGGTTAAATGAATGTGTGAAATGCAGCTCAAACAGTGCACTCCCGACTGAGGGCGGCAGCCGCCCAGCAGCTGCGGCCCAGGAGACTGGACCCCGGCTCCTGCTAACCCTGAGAGTGGCCGCCTGACAGCAGGCCCACATCCAGCTTCATTTTAGGATCCAGAACTTTTGCATTTTCTACCCATCAAACTACCAACTCCCATCCTGTTTGCAATTTTGAAAGAGAACAACTCCTCTTATCTGTTTGTAAGGAAAAGGAAGAGATAAAGCATTTCTTTTATCCTGAATAAACTTTACAGAACACATTTCAACTTTTCATATACACTTTCCTCTCCCTACAAAGCTGTAAGCCTATGTTTCTAAACTTTGCCTTTCAAATTATCATACTTTATCATTACTACCCTCATTTCAGTCAATCAAATTCTGTCCTTGCAGCATTTGGTCTGTTCAATAGGTATCAGCTGATGTAAATATAATGTAAGACCTGAGCAGCTTTTACCAATGGTATTGAACAATCACAACTTACAAGAGACTTGCAAACTTCTCCAAGTCCTTGATTATCAAATTTTTAGAATGAATCTCAAAAAAAATATCTGTTTATCAATTAGTATTTTAAATAATACTAGATTAGATTATGTATTTCAGTCATAATGCTGAAAAACCATTCCACCTAATATCAATCGTTTTTCACTGAAACATCCACCCACATATTTATTGCATTTTATAGATCACTTATGATGAAATTTTTAAATGTAGAATATGCAGAAACTCCCCAGATGTTAAGGTACTTTGTTGCTTCATGTGACATTTCTCATAACGAATCTACTTATATATAGCGAACACCAAACATTGCAAATTAATACAACACAATCTAAATGCACCATAAATTTATATTTGTTAATCTTGATATTAGAACATTTAAACATTTCAAGCTACATAAAAAATACGACAAACAATATAAAATAGAAATTTGTTGACAACTTCCAAAACATCACTATTTCTTATATTGCAATTAAGCAACATGACAGCGTACAGTTCTCCAGAAAACATAGTGTCTTTAGTGGAGTGTTATCAACAAAAGTCAACACAATCCCACACAATCAGGTCTCCAATTTATTATCTTTTCCACAGTACAAATTTTTCACAAACTATAGTCCTTGCAGTTATTCAGAGTCTGTAAACAAGTGCCTGAACCCCCACACCCCTGTCTCAGGTTAAGCTTGTGAATGTTTTAAGTCCTTCAATCAAGTTTCAACTCTCCTATTTGCATAAGGAATTATGAGACTTCTCTCTTTAAATTATTTATATTTTATCATACAGCCTGCAATGCAGTAAATCACAGTGAAAGCCCTGGGGAAAACAAAACAACATGATCTTTACAGCAGGACTTGAAACTTCATAATATTAAATGCATTTAAAGAAGCGTCCCATAATAAAAGCATGGGTTTTCATTTCCAGAAATCAAGTCAATTAGAAACCCTAGTTTCTACTTAAAAATCCAATTTTGATCTAAAAGTGAAAACAGTTCCCTATCCATAGTCACTTTATAAACTCTACACAGTTTCACTTGCAGAGATTTATTTTTTCCAGTCTGGAAAACAGTAGTGCAATTAGTTTAACTTCTCTTAAGTTACTTAGTCCAGGATGTAAATAGCTCTGTGGAAAGATAAGAAGATGCTTGGTAAACAAATTTTTGCAAGCCCATGCTGGCTTACCAGTCCATTAAAGCTCGTAAGTCCATAGTGGCTTTCGACAAAAGGTATATACATCACTAATGACAAAGCAGAAATAAATAGGCAGAGAGGACTGTAAACTGTCTCATCTTTTAATGATTTTTCAGTAATAACTGACTTGATGAATTGACGACCTAGTCATTGAAGCAGACAGTAGACAGCTGCCCTTAAGGACATTCCACTAAGGCATCCAGTCTGGAATGACCTAGCGGAATTACATTCCTAAAATTAAAACAAAATAATTGGGACTGGAGGGTGGGAGATAATAGTTTACAGATGCCACTTGGATGGGAATCCACCAAGTCAAGCCGGTCACTTAGATTTCTTCTTAAATAGGCTTTTGATTTTTGATGGCTTTTTGCTCTTTTCCCCATTCTGACAAAGGTCATGTGGGATGCTGCTTATCCTGGTAACGCTCGGGGCTTCCTGGATGGGTTTGCTGTCGTTGCCAGCTGAAGAACAGGAAGTGTGGCGAGCTTTAGGCACCGGAATGCCACTGGAAAGCTGGTTCATGCTACAGGATTTCTCCAAGATGCCGTTATACACTTTGCTTGCAGGACTGAAGATCATACTCTTGGTCTCTGTCAGACCGACACAATCGGGAGAACCCTGGGAGAGGTCTGTAGTGACGGGAGAGTCTCCTCTGGAAGAGCCCTCGAGGGAGAGCTCATCCCTCGATATCTTCCGAGGAGACAGTGTTTGGTATATCTCGAGGCTCGAGGGAGGAGACTGCTTCCTTCCAATGGAAGAATTTAAGGAGTCACATTCTGAAGCAGTGTCTAGAACTTCCCTGAATGAGACAGAGGAAGAAATATAAATTCCCAATCACCCAGCACATACCCACCTAAAACAACAGTCTTTGATTATCTACTGAAATTTAAAATGAGAAATACCATAATTCTATACATATTTCAACAAAATTAGAAAACTACAGCAATGTAATGTAGCTCATCAGAATTCTGAATTTTAACATAAATTATAACAAAGGAACTGCAGTCTGAGAGGCAATCTTCAATCATCAGAGGAACGAAAATGATTATAGTTTTTAAAAACTATTTCAACTTTCATATTTCCTTTCATTATGAGTGATTTTCTTTCTGAATTACAGAACTGGCACTATATATTTGAAAAGATGCAACTTTAACCACTGTTTTTCTATTTAATTTTTGAGTTATTAATTTGACGAAATACAGCTGCCCACTGAAGGAATCTACTACACTACAATACCAAGTATACTAATATTTTTAAAAGGGGCAGAGTTGAGGTGTGGCAAAAAAGATGAAAGTTAAAAGGCAAATATATAATGCTGTCTTTTGAAAGGAAGATATTCAATAAATTCTCACAGAATTCTTAGTTTGTGATTGCCTCCCCTTCTCCCCACAGTGGAAAGAAAAGTAGAGTGGAAAACATAACAGTCATCCTATAGAAAAGCCATTTCCTTAAAACACATCTCAAATCCAAGCACTCCTTACCGGCTACGTCCCTCTGGGCAGGGACCAACCTACACATCGATATTGAAGCTGCTTCCTCACTGGTCTCTCTGCCTGTTTTCCAGTCACTAAGATGACTTTAAAAACTCAATCCCAGCACATTTTTGCTTGCTCTCACTTGCTCAACGTTACCTAATGCTTCTTCTCACAGAAAAATCCAAAGTCCTTGCTATGGCCCATGAAGCCTGACCATCCGGGTCAGGCTCTCTCCAAGCATGCCCTGCCTCGCTCCATCATGGCCGCCTGCCCATTTCTCCAGCAGGCCTGTGCAAGGACTCCTCATGGCTTTGCACTTGATATATCCTGTGCCTCTACATTAACTTCCTCTCTAGTTTCTGTGTGGCTCACTTCTCTGTCTTTCAGGTTATTGCTTTCTCCTCAGAGATACCTCCTCTAACCACATGATGTGAAAGAGCACCTTTTTCCTTCTACCCACTGGGTCATCTCAGCATGTGGGAATATCAGAAATCATTTTATATAAACCTGTCTCCCAGAAGAAAGAAAAATTGAAGAGGGGCAGGCTTATTAGCTTGTGTTGTCTACATGGAACAGTGGCAAAATTACAGTGGATATTTAGTAAGAATGCACTGAGTGAAAGAAAGAACAGAACGAGATCTCAAAGAACAGGGGGAATGTCCTACTCATTTTTGTGTGCACTGTCTCCAATATTAATAGTATATTCCAGGAAAGATGATTAAGGAACTCAATAACCTAATGCACTGCTTTTTCCACAAAACTCCGTTATCATTACCAATGTGATGGTAAAAAAAAAAGGAAACAAAGCTTGTATATACAGGGGTTGGGGGTTGTAGGGTAGGTAAGGGAAATGGGAAAAATTGAGAATTAAGTCATGTTATATACTGGTAAAAATTCTCAGTGTTGAGTGTGATCATGAGGTGTATATATAATGTGCCAATAAAGATTAAAATCTTTAAAAAAAACCGCATCAGTCTAAATACAGTACAGCTTAAAATTTACATCTTTCTAGAGTGTATTTCTTTTGGAATGTTGAATTAACAGGAAGTACTATTCTGTTATTTTTCTTATATTTTTCCCAACAGTGACAGTTAAATTCATGTAAATTTAATGAATATATGTGATCAAAGCATATATAAGTATAATGCATAGAACACAGAAGATCAGTACGAAGAAAATACTACTTTGTAAACACTGTGGTAATTCAATGAGAGATGATGATGAAGAAATACTTCCTGGATTCAAACTTTTCTTGTATGTGTGAGTCAGCTATGAATTTCTGACAGTGCTATCTGAGGACTGACTATCTCCACTAAGGTAAAAAGCTACACTGCATAGTGCAACTTCACAGTTTTCCTACTGTTTCTGGAAGCCACACAAAACCAGTTCACCAGGAAACCTACGCTGCTGATGACCAGTCATCTGCAAAGATGTATCAAGTACCAATCATGAAGTCATAACAAGCAGAGTTCCACCAGACTCTCTACATGCGATGAGGACATGCACACTGAATTAGCCCTTCAACAATAAGGCACAGTGATTACTTGCTAATCACAAAATTACATTTTCCTTGCAGGTAAAACAAGGATGAAAAATGATCATGTAATAGTATCATCCAGAGTAATACACGAAGGAGCAAGGGACCACTGAAAGCACCACACACATTCCCTTGGTTTCACATACACAAACATTAAAAGACTTCAGAGCCACGTCACTATTAAACGGCAAAACCAGAATCATGTCACTCAATACTACTCTGTTTCAGAAGAGAAATGTGTGGTTTAGAAAGGGCTCCTTGGCAGCAATGGGCCTCATGAGCACTTATGTTCTCAAACTTGACTGGAACACTCCTGCTATGCCCATTTTGCAAAAGAAAGTATCATTTCTCCCTTTGTGTTCTTGACATTTTTCTTAAACCTTGGGCCTATGACACTGCTTGTGTTCAAGTACCAGCACAGAACAAGAAAAAAGAAATGAACAGCAACAAGTTATTTTAAAATCTTGGTCATATTTGATGTTTCATTATGTGCAGCTGCTTCTATATTTTACATATAGTTCTTATAACACAGTTATTGTGTGAGACCTAAGTCAACTTTATTAGTGTCTTCTAGGTAGCTATTCCCCAAAATATCTAGTTCCAGACAAGGCAGATTTCCAAGATGGCTTCCCCAGTCATTTAACCCAACCCAAGTATGTGCTATTGGGAAGAGAGTGTGCAGATAAAATTACAGTCTCAAAGCAGTTAATCTAAAACTAATATTCAGATAAGTACATTCGAGTGTGGAGACCAAAGATGGAGGAAGTCAGAGATTCAGAGCAACAGATGGTGTTACAGAAAGGCAACTCCTCTGTCAGTGGCTTTAGAATGGAGATCACGACTTAATTAAGTCGTGTAATGTACTGGTACAAATTCTCAAGGCAGATTGTGATCACAACATGTATTTAAAATGTACCAATAAAATCAATTTATAAAAAATGAAATGGAGATGACATGACGAAGGACGGAGTCTTTAGGAACTGAGAACAGTCCTGCTGGTTGAGAGCAACACTTTGTGAGACCCTGAGCAGAAAACGCAGACATACCGGCCACAGCTACTGACATAAACAACTGAATGCTAGTAATGGTATCAACTGAGCCACTGTCTGTGGCATCTTATTGTACAGCCAGAGAAGACTAGCACAGTGTACCATTCCCCCACCTCGCTCCTGACCTCATAGCTCACTCCCGCCCAGACCCAACATGCATCGTGCCACTCACTGCCAATACCATTGCTTTTCAGCAGTGAAATAAATGGCCTCCTCCTCGTCTTCGTTCCGGTAGAGTGTGGGGCAGCTTGACACGGAGAGGATATCTGGATCCGGGGAAGGCAAGGCGTGCTGGGGGTGCTGGGGGTGCCGAGGGTGGGAGGGGTGGGGGGCATGTGGAGGAAGCTGTGCTCGCTGAGACTGTGGTGAAGATGAGGACGGCACGATGCTGCGGCGAGAGCGGCACAGACTACTGCTTCTGGCTAAAGATCCAGCAGGTTTCGCCATGGTCCCTGAAAAACACAGACCACCACAGTCAGAAAGCTCAGGAAGCCCTCGCTCCCTGTACAGAACCTGCACATATACTCACAGGAGCGACGCTGCTGACAACCTACTAGTGGCTGTTTTCTTACTAAAGTGGTAACTCTGTGAACACTGCCATTCTCTACCATCCATACTAAGAAAGTTAAGGATTAAGAAATAAAAGTTTGACAGAAAGGAAAACAGGCCTAAAAATTAAGCAGAAGTGAATATAAAGCAAAGTTTTAATGTAAAAACTAGTGCTACTGACCACAAAGGCTTAAAATTTTATCGATATAACAGCTCCTTAAATTTAAAAATCATGTAGCATAAATTAAAAGGAATTTGCATTTTATGGCACAGCTTTTTTATGAGTGCTAACTTTAAAAAACTAGAAGAGTATAACATAAGTTCTTTAACCAGTGGATATCACCTTACCAAGTGATATCCCAACTTGTTTGAATTTCAAGTTTCAATCAAGAAAATCACTGGCATACTATAAAAACAGGGTAAGCTTAAGGGAAAAAAAACTCCTTAAAAATAAAATATTATAAAACTAAACATCAGTCTTAATTCATCCTATTTCTACTTCCAGTCTCAATCTAAAACTCATGCGATGAGTAATATGTGATGAGTAACGTGTCCTCCGTCCTTACCAACTTCCTGAACAGACATCCCGCTTCTTTCCCTTAGGAGAAACAGCTGACCTAAGAACAACTTTTTCAAGCTAGCACAATTCATTCCTGCGCACCTCCTAAGCCAGAGGTCAGGCCCTAAGTGTGAGGCCCCTTCGCTGCCCAGCACTGTCTGCACACCCCTACTCCTCCCCCCTTTATTAAACGCGCTCACATTACACTTGAGTCCAAGCACAGATCAGCACCCCGTCATCCTCATGCTCACCATCCGCCCCTCCTCACGTGAGCTGCACTTGCAAGGTGCACCATCTCTCCTGCTCCGCCCTTCACCTCCACGCCACCACCTGCTCTCACCCCTGTCTGGCCATCAGTCAGGACTGTCCCATCTCTTAAAGGATAAACGATAGCACCAGACGCTTACATTCTGAGCACACTTCTACCTCGCTTGTTCACACATTCCATCCCAGTCATGTGCTGATCCCATTTCCTGTCCCAACTCAAGAACTTTACTTGACAGTTCCTTTTCCAATCTTTAGTTTCAATATTTCTTTTGCTACCTAACACCAGCATTTAAAACATACGATGAAAAGATAAACTTACAAAATACACAAACAATAATTATAGACACAAGAAAACCTCCTTTCCCCTAGACTATTCATCTAATGTATTTTTCCTTTTTATGGAAAATAATTATCTTTTACCAGCCCTAGTATTATCTCCACTCATTTGTCAAATAAACTGTAAAGTGCCTCCTTACAGTGTCACCAAAATTACTCTCCACTGGATCACAGTTCAACTCCTGGCTGCTACACTCAGGGGGCATCTGACACTGTTACTTTGCCCTTTCCCTGATTTCTCTCAGGCCAGTCCCACCACTTTCTCTGCTCCTTCAAAGTTCTGCTCTAAGCCTTGTTCTATTCTCCTTTCACTTATTCGTTCTGAATGATCTGATTCACTCTCATGACTTCAATGATCATTTACAGTCCAGAGACAGCCCTGTGTTAACCCAGGTTCACTCCTGCTCCTTATACCCTTCTATTCAGATGCCTACTGCAATTATGCACATGACGCACCGAAGAACCTTCTCCCTGTAGTGTGAAGAGGTCCACAGAGAGCTGAATATAGTTACAGCATTATAAAATCTACTGAAAATTTAAAAGCAGTGCATTTTGGCTTTGTAACAAGCTTTCCTTTGCATAATGTAAATATGAGTGTTTTATTGTACTTTCAAGCCATTATTAATGAAATTCTAATGAAAATGAATATTCATTTACACCTATGGTTTTCAATAAGTTAAATGGTACACTTAAGTTCATTAAACCGAAATTTATCTCTAAAATAATTTTATAATAGTAAGAATTACTGTTCCAATAAAAGCACAGAAATTTAATATGATTCTACAGTTACCAATAGTACTTTATGGTGCTTCTTTAGACAAGAACAATTTTTTGTTTCAATAAGGGATTCATGACCAATCTCAAGCTAATAAGTAATATCTTTATTTCTGATTCTAGCAACATGACAGCACAAATGTTTTCAAACACTTCAAAGTGCTGGATAAAATATAACAACTGTTTTAAATGCATAATGGAGCTTGTAAGCAAAAACAACAAATTCTCAGCTGCCAACACAATGAGACTAAAACTAAATGCTCACAGGTCTGTGAATGGTGAGAGATAAGACAGCGGCTGTGTGGGGTTAGCAGTCTCAGAGAACGAAGGGTTGAGGGCTTGACCTAAAACTATAAAATTAAGCACTGAGTGCATGTGAGGTAAGGATTTGAAATTGGGAGTGTCCAGAAGGGCAGCATTCCTCAGGGAAATGGTGTGTTAGAAAACAAAGATTTGGCCGTAAGTAAAGAACTTTCTATCACTACATAGTCTCCCAAAACGGGTAGTTGAAAAGGTCCTATGACCAACCTACCATCAGGATCTCGAAGTTTAAATTCATACCACCAGAAGCCTGTGTAAGATCCCAATCCAAAGAGTGACATAGAACTTGGCTGGGAGTTGATGACATCCTTGAAACTACAGCCAGAAGCACAGAAAATCACTGAGTGGAAGCCAACCCCTCTAAACATGCTATGCAGGGAAAACACACAAGTCCTCCAATAAACAACTCAAGAAAGAATGATACAGCAGGACAGAGAAGGCAGTTACTATGAAAACACTAGAAATCCTACAGTAACCAACCAAGAACAACGTTATTATGAAAACCAAAAAACATTTTTAAATTATTAAACTACAGAATAATAAATTTTAATATAAGAAAAGAACAAGGCATAAAAAGAAATCTAATGAATCAGAGAGAGCTAACAGAAATGAAAAACAATCATGAAAGTTAAACATTAAAAGATATTTATACCAAATTAGACACAACTCAAGAATTAGTAATCCTGAACACAGATCCGAGGGAACTTCTGATTATAGCACAGCTAGATAAAAAGGCTTGAGGGTTAAAATAAAAACATCAGAAATAAAATCAGATATAATGTATAAACAGGGTAACAGCTGTCGTATTATTTTTAGATATCAATTATTCCAAAAGGAGCAAATATAGAGAAAAAATATCTGAAGACATAACAACTAGTAATTTTTCTGAATAGTAGTGGGTACTGATCTTTAGATTCAAGAAACTGGGCCGGGGAGTTAGCTCAGTGGTTCCGGCGCCTGTCTTGCAGGCACAAGGGCCTGGGTTCGAATCCCCGGTAACCACATACCATACTGGGCGTGGAGACCCACACCCAGCAGCAACCAGTACCACATACCACAGTGCCGGGCGTGGTGGCTCACACCTGTAATCCCAGCACTTGGGAGGCAGAGGCAGGAGGATTGTGATATGAGTTTGAGGCTGAGCTCAGGGCCAGCCTGAACCACAAAAGCGAGAGCCTGTCTCAAAAAACCTTAAAAAAAAAAAAAAAAAGAAAGAAAAAGAAACATAACAAGCCAGGCATGGTAGGGCATGTCTGTAATCCCAACACTCAGGACACTGAAGCTGGGGGAAGGAGATATAACAAATCTGTGTACTAAAAGCAAATGAACTAAACAAATGAGGGAGGCACAGCAAATTCCAGACAAAAACCTTTTTACAAACCCACATACAATCTTTTTGTATTAAAACTATATGACATCAAATCAATGAAAACATTTCCAAGAATCAGAGAAAAGTAAGACTGACTAAAGATAAGCTAGAACCATTTGACTGACTACAAATTTCTCAACAACAAACAAAGCAACTTCAAAAGTTCTCTGTAGAACACAGAATCAAATTCTTCTCTAGAATCTGACAGTTAATTAGACTCTTACTCTGAGAACTGAGAGTTTATTACTTCCAGTTGCTCAATTTAAGAACTTTTACAAACTGATATATTTTCAATAAAGTAGCGAAAAAAGGGTGGAGGGGATAAAGAGAAACATATTGAGTCAAGCATGGTGTTGCAGACCTGCCTGTAATCTCAGTAGTGCAGAGGCAGAGATAAGAGGATCGCTAGAAGAGAAAGGCCAGCCTGTGGTGCATAGTAAGTTCAAGATCAGCCTGGACTACACATTAAGGCCCTGTCTAAAAAGAAAAAAGAATATACTGATGAACCAAGAAATAAACATGTAAGTATATGAAAACAATGACTTCTAAATAACCAAAACACTGACCATTTTAAGAGAGGTTCCACACAAAATATTTTGACAATATGAATATGTAAAATAGGAAAAGGAATTACCAACATGAAAACATCTAGATTCTTACTTACTCAGGAGAATGACTGAGAAGGGTGAAAAACAGAAACTACAGACTGAGACTTCTGAGATTCAATATATCCAAATAAGTCTGCAAGCAGGCTAAACATATTCAGGTTAAATTTGACTTAGATGACAAGAGACTCAAGAGGGATGCAAAATACTATTCTTATAGAACATTTAAAACTATAAATTCACTTGATGAATTTTTTCAGTGAAGAAACAAAAGAGAGAAAGTGAAAAAATATGCCAGGCAAATATCAATTAAAAGAAAGCTATATCCAGTTTAGTATCAAGCAGTATAAACTTATATGCAAAAGGTATTAACCATAAAGCAGCCCCTTTTTTAAATTATAAAAGAACAATTAATCTACAAAACATTACATCTGAACTTGTACTCACCAAATAACTTGATTCAAACTATAATAAAACAGAAATGATCAGCAAGGAAGATTTTAACAAATGTCTCTCCACAACTGATTAAAAAAACTAGGTTCTAAAAGTACATAGAGATGACTTTATCATAATATGCTATTTAATATTATAGATCATCTAGTTAAAATGTACTTTTAAGAAACATATTGAATATTTATAACTAAATAAATACTAAGGCACAAAGCTAGTCCCTGGAAATATCAAAATACAAATGTCATATACAAATCACAAAGCAATTAGAAACCAAAAAACGAAGATATTTTTAAAAATCAACGTCCAAACAAAAAATAGGACACACATGCCTTTGGAGAAAGCAAGATGCACTCTTCTGGATAACTGGTATTTCAAGGAGGGGATTATTTTAAAAATCAGAAGCTTTTCAAAACAAGGTAATAAACATTCTGTGAAGTGAACAAAGGGGTATTTAGCAGGCATGTTATAGTCTTAAAAATCATATATTAAAGGAAAAGTGAGAACCAAATATTCACAAGCTAGGTGTCTAAGTATTAGAACAAAGAAACAAAAACTCCAAGAAAAGAAAAAAGAGGAGAAATGGAGAATATCAACAAAGTCAAGAACTTTTTCAAGAGTAGAAGTATGAAATCTAACAGATAAACTGTTATATCAATTAACATACACCATAAATAAGTAGTTCTAAGGGCCCAAGAGGTTTAAAATGTACTTAAAATTTTAAAAATCATACTATAAACAACTTTGTGAGAACAAATTTTTAAAACTTAGGCAGAACTGACTATTCTAAAAATATGACTTGCAATCCTACACTTTCTTTTCTGTGTATATATTTTAAAATTTTATTTATTAGTATGTATTATGGAAGGAAAGTTGTTAATACAATGTATTATTAAAGATGCAAAAACAAAGAAAGAAAAAGAGAGAGAGAAAAAGATTTGAGACTATATTTTCATTGTTTATTGGAAACTAAAATTAAAATTGAATAGAATAAAGAAAAAGTAATTACTTTCAATTTAGGCAGAAACAATTTGATAAAATTTAACACATTGGTTTAAAAGAAAAACACATTCTTAGAAAATGGGAATGGAAATGAATCACTTAACTTAAAAGCAAACTATCAAAAAACACTATGCAAAAAATTCATACTCCATGATAAAATATTGTTCAATATTCTTTTTAGAGCCATAAATGGCAATCCTATTGCTGGAGTCACCATTTTTACTCAATTATTTTATGGGCAGTCTCAGTTTAGATAGTAAAGTGAGATAAGGGGGAAGTGGAAGATTATACAAATGGAAAAGAAAAAACTATTATCCATACAAAACCAACATTTCATTAATAAGAAGTAAACTGTTTCATAATTTTATAAAGAAGACAACATGAACTACAAAGAAGCTATGAAGTACACAGAGATTAATCTTTTTTTTAAAAGAACACACAAGAGCTAGTCAAAATAAATAATCACCTTTATGTAAGTAATAAGCCTAAATAATCAAATTATCTAACTAACAAATATAAAAGTCTAATTTCACCTTTATCTAAATAAATGGAATTTATTAATAAGTCTCCTCAAATAAATCAACAAATTCAAAGTTTCCAACCACCAAAATAATTCCCAATAGAATTTCTGAAGAATTTCATAAAGTGAGCTTAAAACTTGTAAGAATAGTTGATCACTAGTAAGAATTTTGAATTTAAATAATAGTAGAAGATTCAGTCTTATCAAATGTCAACCCTTGCTATGAAGCTGTAATTAATGCAGACTAAAGCCAATGGAATTAAATAAAGAGCAGGGAGCATTTACATATTGGTAGAGAGCAAAGGTAGAGAAACTAGCAAGAATAAAGCAGGTACAAGGGCAGGACAACTGTTTACCTATACATCAGGAGATACATTTATACTGCACATGAAGAAAAGTACTTTCTAGGTGGATTAAAGGAGTAAGAGATTACACAAAAGCCTAAAGAATGTTTGTTGCAGTATTATTTATAGGAGCAAAAAACTAAAAATCTCAGTGAAACATGGATAATCTATGGTTTTTCAATAAATAAACTGTGGTTAACTCATGATTAATTTAATCTGTACATTAATATGGCAAGCTTTCTGAAACATTTTTGAGCAAAAAAGTTATAAAACTGTATCTACAATGTGGTTACTTTTATGCAAATATCTAAGTATACAACAGTAGTATATATTAAAGCAGGCTTCAACATAACACACAACTTTAGAAGGACAAAAAGTAAGGGGATGTGCTTTATCTGTATGTAACAGTGCCTTTCAGAGAAAAAGGAGTGAATAAAGCAAGTGTTAAAGATTTTTGATGCATGAGCATATTATTTTTCTATAGTCTTAAATACACATGAAAGAATTTATGAGAAATTTTAAATAAACTGCTACTGTAGTTCCATTATGAAAGCATTCAGCAGATAAATAAAAATTAAGTGGAAAACTGTCCCCCATTCTGCTACCCAAACAAAGCAAACTTGATATCTTTCCTATCTTTTCATCACATGTGATTAAACATAGATAATAGTATTCTGTGTATAGAATCTTAAAAGACCCTTTACTTTGTTCTTCACACACTACAAACAAGTTTCTCTGCCATTTTCCAACATAAAACATATACATGCCTATGGTTAAAAAAAGAATGTTTAAAGTAGCTAAGGAGGTACAAAAATGAAGCACCAGCAGTCAATCAAGCTTTCCCAGCTGGGAGCATGGAGTACTACTGAGACACCACTGGGTGGAGGCAGAGCTCTCCACCTGTAAGGAGGGAGGCCTCAGCTATAGCTTGACATAATTACTGGATTACAGCATTTCTAAAACAGCACATTAACCCCCAAACTAAATCACATACTTGTTCATAGTTAAAACTTCAAATTATTTAAAACTTAGGCTAATTATTCACATTTAATGTGTTTTATTGTGGGGATATTTTGCCATTCCTCCCTCTATACAGAATGTTTCAAATTAAAAGGCAAAGAAAGGAAAAAAAACTAGTTAATTTGGAGAATGCATCATCAGGCACAATTCTACACTGAATTCTAAGACATATTTAAAGGGTAAATTGCAACTTTAAGGAAGCTGTAATTTTCAAATGCATATACTTATGAATCGATGCTGTATTTGACACGATTAAGGGCCAAAACAAATACACACAAGTAGAATGTTCAAGTCTATGGCCAGGCTGGATGTAGATATAATTTGCAGCCATCACTATCCTGCGGTGAGGCAAGGGAGAAGAATGAGTTCACACACTTCCAGGGCTTGCTGGGCCTAGAATCTGCCCACTTCTGTCTGCTTTTAAGAGTTTTCTGCCTCCTCTCCTCCTAGCATTCTAAGTGGGCTTTAAACCAGAGAATGAAAGCCAGAAATGATACAGTCATTGGCTGAGAATTAACCTTCATATTAAGAGTTTTTAAATGTAATTGTTTTACAAAAAACTAATTTCAACAAAACTATAGCAACTGGCTAGAAAAATTCATTCTGATAAATATTCATATATCATGATTATTTTGATTCTCAAAAATTAAAATTAAGTTTTCATCCAAGCAAGGATTAAATTCTGTTCTCCAGTCATCAGAACCTTGTTTTATCTGCATTGTTTTTAAAAAGTCTCAAATATTAGAAACAAATGATCAAGCAGGTAACAATAAGCACAGTTCTCAAGTGATTTGTAACAGCAAGAAAAGCATCACTGGAAAATCAAAAGCTCTGTAATCTGCATAAAGTCAAAGTTAAAATATCTAAATTTCTCCTTCCTCCTAAAATGTATTATTCTTGCAATGCAAATAATTCAAAGCACAAAATCTGATGCAGCAATTAATAAAAACTACCAATGCAGAAAATTATCTTTGGCAGGAGTTCTACTTTCTAGCAATAAAAGTGATTATAAGCTTTTTTAAAGAACAAAATGAATTTTGCTAAAAGGCATACTGTTTCAGTACTTTATGAGTTAAATGGAGCACAATGATTTTTTAAACAAAAGGACAGAATTTAAGAGGCAAAACAACTACAGAGCATGATTACTGGAATGATGATTAAAAAAAAAATCAGTCTGACTCAAAGTCAACAACAGACTAGTCACTGAATTAAAATTTAGATCTAGGTTGCCACAATCTTCCCCTAATTTTTATTCTAACTAAAGATCAAGCTGCCATTGAAATGATACTATCCCTCAAAGCTCAGCATTTCACATTTACTATCAATTGTGATTTTAACATGCCTCCCTTCAACTGTAAGCAGCACTTTAAAAACAAAGTCATATAGTTGACACAATATAAAGAGTACAACACTTGCTTACGATTATCCATACAAAATAATCATGCATTCATGTTGTTTAATATAAGTATATTTTCATATATACATAAAAATATTATACATAAAAATTATATGCCTCACCTAGTATTCTCAAATAGTAAGCACATAAATTAGTAACAACAAACAGGAAAGGGGAAAATGAACGAACAGCATTTTTGTCATAGTTTCAAAGTGCATGATTCCTTAAAAGACCTGATAGAAAGTTATTTCAAAATCTGTACCACCACTTTTGAGCTAAACACTTACCAGGAAACTGTGACACTATTGGAGGGGTATCTTCGTCTAAGTCATCAACTCCTCCAGCAATAGGATAGGGCGGAATGGAGACTCTGGGCAGCACCACCCAGCTGTGCTCTGAATAGAGGGAAGAGGTCAGGCTGGGCAGTCCTGAGTTATGGGCTATCTGAAAGCCACAGATCTTCTCAATCTGTTGCCAGCGAAAAAGCCGTTCTCGTAAACAAGTTGTCAATTCAGAGAGAGCCTTCCTGAAAAGTCAATACAGTAATTACTAGTAGTGCCACATTTAAAGACTACAACAATTAACTGATTTCAAGGAGGAATTACCTAATCTCAGATTCGGTCTGAATTAGGTAATTGTGGATGATATGATAAACAAATTGCAGAATATGCACTTTAACATAATAGCAAATACACTGTAAAAGTAAGTCTTACTTCGCTTCCAGAATTTTGTGATCGACTTCATCGAGGGAGGAGCTGTGTGCAACATGCAGAGTTCCAAAGACTGTACTTCTCTTCTTTTTAATTTTTTCTGCCTAGAAACCCAAGAAGAGAAAAATAAAGCTAAGTTTGATAAAACACAACTATATACTAGTAAAATTTACTTAGGCCTTTGATACATTAATTGTCATAAAACCAGTGAAGTATTAATAGCCAAGATACAGTCCTGTTTTCCAAAAAAAGAAAAACGGATGAGAGAAAGCATGCTTTCCCAAGCCAATCGGTGTAACTCAAAACTTTGTTTTGCAGAACTTTTCTTTTTGGATGAGAAAGTCCAAAATCTTTACAACTGATAGAAAAACATTAACTATATCTTCTGCAATGAAGGGTTAGTAAGTGAAATGAGCATCTATTGTTTTCTTGCTAGAATTCAGATTAAGACTTATTCTTAACCCACACAATTTATTAAGTGGCAAACATTAATTTCTAGTAACTAACCTGAATCAGATATGAAGCAGCAACCTAGAGGACAAAAACTCCATATAAAACATTTACAATAATGATATTGGTAATTATTTCTAATGTACATTCTGAAAACTACACAATTCTTTGAATACAATAAGTTTAAAGCCTGTGATTATTTGATTTACATAAAAATTTATAATTAAAAAACACACAAAACAAAATTTCTATATAGATCTTTGTATTTTAGTTGCCTATTTCCTTTTGAAGAAACAAATGTAATGAATTTTGAAATGAAAAAGAGTACCTCATCCTTAGCAATCGCTAACTGCATTTCCGCATTCTGCCTTTTGATGTTGTAGTACTGCACTTCTACTTCGTGTGTTAACTGCAGCCACTTCTGAAGAGCGTCCGGAACAGACCAGCTGCTTCTCAGCTCAAATTCTTTCTCAGCCTTTTTTAGAGCCATGCGAACCTGAAAGAAGGAAATCACAGAGAAAGGAAGGATTACAATATTTTTTTTAGTACCAGAACTAAAAGAAAAAGCAATTTTAATTATGTTCTTTACGAACTCCTTTTAAAATCACTAAGTTTAAATACGTTATATTTCTCACTTTAACATGAAGGCCAATGTTTTAAGTGCATCTTAAATTCATAAAAGATAGGTAGATGTACAGCCAGAGGGTGATGGAGAGACTTTGCAATACTTAGTTTTGTATTTTACAGTGCTCAAGCTCACAGAGAACCAAGGGGATGGGCCTATATGAATTCAAACTGATCACACTTTTCCCATCATGCATTTTGTTTCAGGCAGAACATGAAGAACTGTCCCATGTGAAGTAAGATATATCTGTATTCTATCACTCCTAAATTTCTCAAAAGGGATTACTATATCTCCTTAACTAAGTAGCTTTTTTTGAAGTATGCTTTTTTTATATACTTCCCTTATGACCAGTTATTTCTTACTGTTATATCTACTTATTACAGTCTGTTTTCCTACTTCTTCTACGTAATTCACTGCTTCTAATGTACTACAAGTAGATACTAAATGTTTTTAAAAATACGTGAATTTTGAGAAAGGACTCTGAATAAGAAATCTACCTGAAATACCAAATGGCTTCCAGTGTAAGGTGGTTGCAGTATTTCTCCTACCTGCCCTTTAAAGAAGTCAGCCAATAAAACAGCAAAAGTTATAATGCTTAGTGGGTTGGTTTGGATATAAGTATTAAAGAAAACTGCTAAGGAAAGCCTTGCTGCCAAAATGACACAGAAAGTAAAAAGAATATTCTTGGAAAATTTACATAACAATCAGCAAAAGTGAAAGCTAACGTATGGGAAGGCACATGACAGAATTTACAGTTATGCACACAAACTCCAGGTCTTCAGTAGTAGTATGCTGCTTCCCACATGCCCACCAGCACAAAAGATAGCTCAACTGTTCTCAAATGTGCTAAGGTACCTGAAACTTCACTTCTAAAATGTACAGATGAATGTCTGGTCTGAATAAAATGAGCTTTTCAAAACTCTATCATGTGTCAGAATAAACTACAAGGATTATACACAAACTTCCAATAAAGAAATAGAACAGGTGTCAGTGTGGAAAAGAAGAATTATATAAAGTTTTTATTTAGCTGTAATTTTTTTTTTAAAATGCACAATGGGATAATAACATTAAACAATTCAAAAATATTAAATATTAAGAAACATTAAAAATGTAGGAGTCAAACAGGACTTGGTCACTGAAAGCAAGTTCGAGGCCATTTTTAGCATGATTCACTGTGTTACGTGCTTGGGACATTTAATAAGATGATTGGGTAATCTCTGTGGTGTCCCTGCTAATCTAGGAAAAGAAAGTTTGACCTCAGGTCTTGTGACATGCAGCTGTATAACATCACAAACTGTATCACCAAAGTCCTTTATTTTAAAACTAGAATTTCTATTTAATTTTCATTTCCAAGGCAGTAAACAAGAATCTCAACAATTCAAGTCACTCTCTATATTAAGATTACCCTTAATATTTCTTCATACATTTATTTCCCCTTAAAAAAAAAACCCCAATAGTTATAAATTTTAATATAGAAACTGTATTTTTAGCATGAGCTGAGGCTGAACAGTATTTAGATTGACTGTTAAATAATGTTTTAAACTTGTGGAGCTATGACCCCCCCGCCCCCCGTTATGGCAATTGTTGAACAGTTTTCTCCATTTTTCATAAATTTATCATCTAATTTACATCCTAACCTTCAATCTGAATTATTGTTATTTATCAGAATGGACAGAACAAGGTTGAGTAGTTAATGATTTCTATAAAGTATGAATTAGTATGTAAAAATATGGTGATATTTACATAATTTTTATATTAGAATAAAGTTACAAGATGTCAGAGAAAAACAGCCTAACTATCTGAAATCTTGGCTTCTAGATTCAGTTTTATTATTTACTACCTCTAAATTTACAGCAAGTTCCTTTCCCTCTACTACATTTTACTGTCTCATTTAGAAGTGTTATTACCTATACTGACAATAAGTTTAGCTTCTTGAAACTTTTTTTAAAGGATAAAATAAAATAATCAATGTGAAAACTATAAAGATATGCTCAAAAGTAAAGTGAAAGTTTAAATTTTAAAAAATTTATTACTACAAAAGACACACTGCCATTAATCTCCTTCAAAATGGTCTTCCTGTCTACCCAAGCAGTTTCTTTATTTTTTTTTTTTTTTTGAGATAGGGTCTCATGCTCTATAGTTCAGGCTGCCCCTGAACTCACTATGTAACCCAGGCCAGCCTCAAACTGTCATCTCCCTTACTATGAAACAAACACCTGTAAAACACTTCTGTCATTTCTTTCTGGTTTAGTCTTTCTCATCTGTAAAGGTCAGAAAAATAGCTAACGAGCTTGTTAATAGCCCAGGAAACAACACAAAAGCTGGACATTTCAATGGGGTAAGGCAGGGAGTTCTCGCAAGAGAATAAAAGGCATAATAATCTAAATTTGTAGACACAATAAAATCTTGGCTAGGGTTTTTTTTTGTTTGTTTCCTTGATTGTTAACTGCGTTTTGTATAGATAAGTCTTGGTAGGTAAATAAGGCATGACTGTAAAATATGTGTGAGAGTCAAGGAAATCTGGTACATGAGGGAAAGTACAGTTGAAAGTATCAAATCGAAGTCCAAGTTCTGTCCGATGAATACTCCCAAAACAGCAATCTGGAAGGTCACGGCAATGCATATCTTCCCACAAGCTGAAATTAAAACTCATTCATTACATATTTGTTGGTTAACAATCAACTAAGAATGCAACAGTGCATGAAATAAAATAAGAGGCACAAAATCTAGGTCTTGACCCTCTTAGTAAAGTCTACTTACACACTTAAATGTTTTTTGTATCTCTCCCCTGTGAGGAGTTGTTCTTTTTAATTCTTGATTCAAGACATTAACAGAATATAAAATACGATTTCATGAAAGAATGACGATGATAACTTCATCTTCAGTTACTATTTTACTGCATAGACTCTGATAATGCTAACAATACAAACAAGTGATTCTCTTAATAACTGAAGGACAGTATATAACAGAATTAAATGTTATGGATTATACAGAAACACCATCTGGCTCTTCGAAGAGGCAATACAAATATCTGAACAAAGATTTTTTTAAAAAATGAGTACCTATCATCTATCCTTTATTTTGCTCTTTATTTTTGCTCTAGGTTTCTCACGTAAGAGAAATAATGTTACATTAAGCTTGTGTATCTGATTTATTTCACTTAACATTACGGTTTACATGCTTAAAGCAGAAGAAGACTAAGAGATGGAAGGGAAAGGAAGGAAGGGATAAAGGATGAAAAGAAGCAATCGGATTGCGTTACGAACAGGCACCAAGTCCACACAAGGAAATGTACTGAAACTAAAATGCAATACAAACAAGACGTGAGTACCTGCTCCAGCTCTTGTTCTGCATACTGCCGTCTACTCAGCTCACACTCGGCCCCCTCCCTCAGCTCTCGCAGTCGGCAGGCTTCCTCCTTGGCGTAACTGATCTCATCCATCATTTTGCGCTCTAGATTCTGCTTTTCTACAGCAACATTTCTGTTTTCTTCTTGCGCTTTTTCAAGCCTTAGAGAATATTAAAAATTCCTCAAAAAATTTCCAAAATTTTATTTTCTAATGAAACAGAAAATACTGTCGTGCAATTTGAAATCTATTTTAACTTTAATCATAATTCTCAGCACTTTTTCTTAATTTTAAATTTGGACAATAAAAATATCAAGCAATCTATTCTATTGCTATTTTGGTTATCTGAAGTTCAAAAGACAAGCACAAGAGGAAAACTTTTGGAAAAAAGACTTTTAAGACTTAAATCAAGTTAAAAATAAAATTTCACTACACATATAAGTCCACCTCCCTCTAATTTGCTTCCACTGATCTATCCACTTCTCCTCAAATACCACTTATAAAAAACCTGTAGTTATGATGTTATATTTTCAAAAAAATGTGAAATCAAATAGGCATACATTGCTATATATGTTTACCCACATTTCCACAAACTGTAGTTTGCTACATAAATAACAAGAGTTATGACTTGTTTAATTTACCTCTCCTGTAAATCCATTAGACTTTGCTCTGCAGTTTGTAAACTCTCCAAGTCTTTCATCATTTTTGCAACATGTTCTTTAGATGTCTTATTCTGTGTGTAAGCAAACCAGCACCCTCCAACACCAATTACTATAGAAACAGTGAGGATAAAATCCTTCATCCAGTTATGAGGTGGGCCTGGAAGAGAATGACTGACGGTTAACCTTTCAGCACAAGAGAACTTCAACAGAATAATTTTTAATAGCAGAGATATAAACCTAAAACACTAGGGATCTTCCCATGTATAAACACTAGAGATCTTCCCATGCATAAGCACTAATGTTTTAAAAATTCTTTCTTCAAAGAAAGAAATGTATGCTTACAGGCATTGTCTAATATAATGAACCTATACGACGGCAAAAACAAACACACATGGACACACCATCCCCTGGCTGATAGAAAAGTAGTAACCAAAGTGATGGTTTAAAAAGCAAAAGCATTCAACACAGCTGGCATGGGCCTCTGTGGGTGAAGACAGTCACAGAGTGTCACTGGTATCCTTGTAGTGCCTTCCTTCAATCAAGTGGGACACAAAATGGAAACCCAGCCTCTCTCCAAAGCTGTCTCTCCATGCAGATAGCTATGTAACTATGTTCATCAGTGGTGTCAATGGTGGATACCAGCCCCAGCGCTCCATCTAGAGGAAAGATAAGGGCACTAAGGCCTACTATCTTCAGTGATGGAAAACAAAGAAACCGCTACTCTAATACATTTTTTTTAAATTTAGCTGACAGTCGGTATTCACTCCAGAAGGGAGACAACACAACGATAACTCTCACAATATACTGTATTGTTTCAATGTTCCAGACAGATATACTCCTATCCTGACAATAGAAAAACTGCCTATATGCCAGGCCTCAGGCAGGGAGACTACTCTTGTAAGATAAAGAGCTCTACTGATAGCCCATGGTCCTATGTGCACAAATCTAAAGTCAGTCTGTGTTTGCACAGTGTGGCAGGTAGTGAGCTCTATGCCAGTGCCTCAGTGACCTGTATCTCCAGAGAGCACCCTGCCTTCTGAAGAAGACAGGAACTACCAAGAGCTATGGCCTCACAGGCCTTGCTTCTGCCTCTGACTGAGATGTTTGACTATGAGCCCTATTCTCTGACTGGCTGAAACATGATCACCAGAAATAGCAATAAATAGATGGACAGGTCCCAAGCGCTGTAATACGCATCACACACTAGAAAAGATTTAACCCTTAGAATGTGTCGCTGGTCACTTGACAATGCTGGTTTTTTTTAATCTAGAATGGGAGTTCTGACTATGGTACTCATTCACTCAAAAAATAATTTTAATACAAACTCTAAGATGTGACGGATCATTAATTTCTTACCTAGTTTGCTTATTAAAATACTTGTTTGCAGCATTTTTTGAGTCTAGTCTGATCTGTTTTCAAATGACTTAATATAATATTCTTTGACTTACAAGTGGCTTGCTCCCAAAGTTAAGGAAGGAAATATAAAAATTCCTGACCAGACAACAGACAAATTCTATAGTTTAATTGCTGTTGTCACTAATCATTTACTTGAGAACAATTAAACAGGATCTCACAGAAGACAAGTGCCCCAGTGGTTTTAGTCTGGAACACGGGACAAGGAAAGGGTGAGTGAGAGGCAGTATCTGTGGGTCACTTGGCACTTCGGCAATGCTTTGTTTCCTAAGGTTCGTCATTTCTACCAGCAATGTGCTTCCACCAACTCTTACCAGGGAAAGCTCCAGCTCTTTCACCAGCTGCTCTCTTAGCCTGACTCAAAGACAAACAAACCAAAAACACCCCACCAGCAAAGTGACAGAATCCACGTAACTCCTGGACACTTTCTAAAATGGCCATCCTCAACACTGCAGGTATCACAGAAACCTAAGAATCTCCTAATTCAAGACTTTGAACAGAATGAAACACCAGTTTTCTAATTTATCATTTGTGAAAAGCCATTCTGTTTTTATTAATTTGTTATTCCTTTTTGGCTTCTAGGAAACAAAATACAATTAATCTAAAGTATATGCTCTTCAAGTACTTTCTCTCTGAAATTTGAAATTAATTAAATAAACATATTGAACTTTTCTTTGGGGGAAAAAGTTATCCCTGTCAGAATAAAGAAATATAGTTTATTTTCTGTACAGCCACAGCATAACACTTTCTTAAATGTTCCTCTTCAAAATAATCAAATAACATTATCCACTTTAGCTCCTGCCAGAAAAGTCTTATTATTTTCTAATGCTTTAAGTGAGTCTTTGTTTCCAGTCTATAGCTTTAAAAGTCCTGTTCTGGATGAGTAATTAAATTACTGAAATCTATTATGTCCTGCCATCAGAGTTCTTCCATAAATATTCAGTTAGAACACTAAAATTGTTACAAAGATCCAAAGTTTTAAATCTACAAATTCTAAATCATCATTTAACCACAGTGTTAACTAGCTTCAAAAATTCACATTCTATGTTTTAGTGGCAGAAAATTTGATCTTATTAAATCTTGTGTTTTACAAGATGCATCATGTCGGGCCAAAGATTTAGCTCAGTGGCTCTAGCACCTGTCTTACAAGGGCCAAGGGCCAGGGTTTGATCCCCGGTAACCACATACAATGCTGGGCATGGCAACTCATGCCCACCAGCAATCAGAATCACAAATAATGCTGGGGTGGTGGCCCATGCCTGTAATCCCAGCAGTTGGGAGGCAGAGGCAGGAGGATTGCTTTGAGTGTGAGGCTCGCCTGGCTTACACAGTGAGTTCAGGGCCAGCCTGAACTACAAAATGAGACTCTGTCTCAAAAAAAAAAGATGCATCATGTACTGGTACAAACTCTCAATGTTGAATGCGATTATAATGTATATATAAAATGTACCAATAAAATATCTCTTTTGTTTTAGAATTAACTTCTTAGACATTTAATAAATGACTCTTCGTGACCTATTACTTTTCTTATCTTTTCCTTTCTTAAATAATAAAGACATGATCAGACCATGCTTCTACGTCATATTCAAGGTGAGAGAAAATACTAACGTGTTGGAGGTCCAAACAGAACCACGTCCAGTGCTTTGAGCTGAAGTTTTTGTCTGTGACTCCGGTCACTAATTTTCAACTGGGAAATCATAAATGACGTATCATGCACTGCTATCCTGTTCATTTAAAAAACACGTACATGTTACATGAAAATATTTCTAGTAGACCAATTTAAATACATGGACAACACATTCTATACTTTATGTATTGATTAATCCGTGTGTTTTGATGCTCCATCACAACTCAAAGCAAACTACACCACTGACAGACTACTGTATATTATTTAGTCGATATCATGTTATCGTTTCCTATGGTGTCTTTCTGCTATAACTCATTATAATTTAGATAAATTTGAAAATGCCTTGGAATCACTAATTAACTGTCATTTCATTACTATTTCAAAAAAACAAAAAACAAAATTGGAAATAACATCATTAGCAGACTTTTAAAAAGTTGTCAATTTAAATTATTCATATTTTAAAAATTTGAAAACTTTATAGTGTAAATTATATTCCCACATTTAACCTGCTTAAAAACTGAACAGAATAACTTAAGTCCTAAGTAGAAAGAAGTCTTGTCGAGTTGAAGTAGATCCGTGGAGGAGGTAACATCTGAAGCCATATTAACAGCAATGAAGAAAGCATGCAGGGAACTGAAATAAAGCTACTTGGTTTGGGACTGAAAATCCAAGCAGCCTAGTACTCAACTAAGATTTCTTACAATCAAATATAATGCCACTAAAGAGTTTATAACAAAATAATCTAATAATACTAATATAATTCATAACAGTAAAAATGAAAATCATAGACCTATATCAATAGCTTAGTTATTACTCAAGAAAACTCTAATATAAATAATATCTCTACAGACTAGCATATTTGTGGGAGACTAACTCCCTCAGTTATATAATTAGTATGAGGCAAACTTCAAACTTCAATAATTCGTAGCCTAAAGACTACTCTGGACCATTATACGTTATTTAGGAAGATATTAGTACCTCTGAGTATGGAAAAGACTTACAAAACTCTAATTTTCCCTTTTCAAAATGGCCTCTTTCCACAAATACTTTTCCTGTATATTCTTCCTATTATAGGTGGTACCTTGGTTCATGAACACTTTTATTTGTGAACAATTTGGTTCACAAACAGAAGCACCGGGCAAAATATTGATTTGCTTTGTGAATTCTCCAACAGGTGACAGACATGATTGCAACACTTATACAACTGCTTGAAGGTAGAAATCATATCCCTTCTCTATATCCACAAAGGGAAAAATGCTAGTTGGCAAAAGTGGAAGCCTGTTAAGTATTTATATAAAAGCAGAATGAATGTGTAAATGGATGCACAAATGAATGAACAGCAATACTATAAACAGACTGAATTTAAGACAACATAAGAAAAATACTATGAATTCCTCATATCAAGGTAAAATATTTGTCAAAAAATTGTAACCACCATTTTAATACTGTTTTAATTTAGGAACTTGTTTTAGCTAAGAAATTTTATTTAATTTTTTCTTCTTTATACCATTTAGTGAAACCATAAATATAAAAGATACTTACTATAATACTTGTTGAATTATTGCATGTCTCCAAATTTTATAATTTGTAGTCAATGTATAATAAATTAGAAATAGTTACTTTCAAAATATATTTAAAGAAATGTGACTTTAACTTTGAGTCAATATACAAATCTCAAAGCAACAAGAGCTGCTTACTAGACATTTAGGCAATTTTATAATGGATATGATATATGTGTATCATCATATATAACTGCATTGTCACGACACACTGAAATTCTGTTTCCGTCAGTATCGACGAGCACATTCAGAAGCACTTCACTACTGAGCTGCTCGGCCCTTTTTATCTTTTATGGTGAGACAAAACAGTCGTTAATTTGAAATTCTCCTAAGTCAGCTTTCCACGCAGTTAAGACTACCAGCATCCATCACTGCATCCAGGTTAGAATCTCTTTTGATGTACAAAATAATTCAGGGAGAAACAGAACATAAGACGCAATCTTATACTTGATTCTGGTAGAATTACTGCAAAGTTTTAGCACTGAAATCTTTAAAGATTGTCCTGTTAATGAATGGAAATTTAGAATATACAATTTAGAAAACTAACAGGCTCCAGATATTAAAGAGATAAATGAACATCCTGGATTTGGCAGCAGATATACATATCTACAAGTTCCAGTGGTATCTTAGGAAAAAATTTGTCTCTGACTAGGTATTTTTTTAGCCTGTAAAATATACACTTCATTTTTCTTAAAATGAATGACAATGTAGTGAATTGACAATGCAGCGAAGCTTAAATAAAGTATAAAGTATATCTATGTAACATAATTTTAAAATTGTTGCTATTTTTGTTTATCAAATTTATTTTTTAATTGAGAAATAACTCACAGGGACTTTACTAATTGGTTGTCATTAAAAAGTATCAATTAATAAAAGATTTGTATCTCATCCCATTAAAATAGGTGTGTTCATGGAAAAGGATCTGTATTAAATGAGTTAGTTTTTCTTCGCTTTACTAAGTGGTCAAAGGCTGACCCACTACAGTTGACCCACTTTGTAGTTCTAAAAATTATTTTCCCTGGGGACAAATGGTTAAGAGGCCTGCTTATGCAGACAAGAAAAACTGAATTAAAACTTAAAAACATATGCCTTAAAGATTAAACAGTGGATATATTTATAGTATTTCTCTTGTGTCCACAGCCATAGAAGTAACTCATGGATTTAGCATTGAAAGATAACATTTAGTGTATCAAGGTCCATGAGCAGAAAAACACATCTAGGTAACAAAGACTCACCTGGGAAGCGTTGTTCCTTTGACATTATTGTCTCTAAAGTTCTTTTCATATTGGGGAAGTTCAACAAATTCTATCAACCACTGAATGGTATCCTCAACAGTCCAATTATGAACTATAAGAGATTTAAAAAAAGGAAGATATATTTCAAACACAGTGCCTTCAGTATTAAAATATATGCATGTGCCATAACTTTAGAGGAAAGTAAGATATTAGAATGGATTTTCAATTCAACTTAATCAATAGTAAGTACAAAAATGGTATCTAGCAGACTATGACAGGCTAAAACCAAAGAGACATACTTCTTACTCTTAAAGCCTTACAATCTAAACCAGAAGACATACACATGAAAGCATTAGGACAAGTATTAGCATGACAAATAATATCATGACTAATTCTGAAATAAGTATCATTACAAAGTTTATAGAAAATGAAATATTCCACTATTTCCCTGGTTGCAGAGAACTTAGCAGGCACGTACTTATTTAATTCTGCACCCAGCCACCCACCCAAGCAACACCATGACCAACCTTCTGAGGATCAGGCTCCAGTCTAAGCACGGCATGTGGCAGTGAACAAGATCAATCAGTGGCACAGTGCTTGTCTGGCATGCACAAAGCCCTGGGTTTGATCCCCAGCACCACAAAGAAAAGAAGGAAAAGAAAAAGAAAGATGTCAGCATGAGCCTCCCGGATGAGTTGATATGAGAAGTTCAGGGAACTATATTCTGAGGATCTGACAGAAGAAAGTCCAACTGGGGTACGAAAGCCTTCAGAAATGAATAAACCGACATGGCTGAGATGCAGAAAGTCAGACAGAAGCCAGGTCGTCGAAGACTTTTTAAAACTCTAGATTTTTTTTTTTAATCTAACTTCAACAAGAAGAAAGAAGTAATCTGTTTCTAAAATATCATTCTTCATTGTAAGAATGAACTGCATAGGAACCAAGGAAAAGTAGGAGGACCGTCTTTACTAAATTCTTAGGTAAAATAATTACTGCTTTAGACTGTGACCATACTAGAGAAGAGGATGACGGTGGCCAGATCTCAGATATATTCTGGGGATAACACTAATTAAATGGCTGATATGTGGATGGGGACTGGTATACAGAAGAAATCCAAAATTACAGAAGGGATCTGGAAAGGCTCATAGAAAGGTTTGGTCCCCGGCTCATGGAACAAGGGAGAGATAACAGAACCGTGAGGACAGAAGGCAGAATGGGACGGTCTGCTCATTTGGAATGTGCCCGCAAAGAGACCTGGGTCTCTTCTCCATTCTCTTTTGTATCTCCTGACCAAGAGATAGGAGGCTTTGCACCAGCCATGATGCTGCCCCTACCACACAACTACAAGCACTGTGTACACACCTGACCTTGGATAGGACAAAATCAGGGGCCAAAATAAACCTGCCTTGGGAGCTGATTTATCTCAGGTATTTCGTACTGTAACAGGAAACTAACACAACAGGCGCCATTAAGTGAAGTAGAAAAGTCTAAGTAGGAACAGACCAGGGAAGCTAGCAGAAGCAAGTCATGTTGATTCAAAGTTTAGTTTTTAGACATTTAAATGTGACTAATGTAATAGCAGGCAGATGAGACAAGAGTGCAGGGAAGAGGAAAACGAAGGCAGGGAAAGAGATATTAAGGAGGCATCTAGATGACCTTAGAACTGGATCATATAAAAGAGTGAAGATAGCTATTAGCAGATCCTAGGAGCCTGGAACTCAACAAGGGACACAATGATAAAATTTTTTTCTTCTGGGCATTCATTTTAAATTAAGTGCTTCTTCAGTATTTTTTAATTTGTCTTAAAATCAAATATAAAACTTGTAGGCTACTATCATGGCTCTCTGTTTTGAAGATGAGGACCCGAAAAGTTAATGAGACCAACAGGCTGGATTTGACCAGCAGAACCCAACTCTACACTGCTCTGAAGTGGGATCATGCAGAAACAGGAAAGATATAACGCAGCAGTTAAACACTGGAAGCAATTCTCAGGGTTTTGTTTTTTGTTTTTCTGTCTGTTTGGAGAGTATAAAGGTAAAAATGAATTTATCAAAAGAGGTTGAGAGTGTGTTTGAAAAATGAAAAATTCCATATTGTCTGCATTTAATTTGAGGATTCTGAACAATAAACGCCATTAAAGGCCACACAAGAGGACACAGGAGAATGAAGAAAACAAGTGAGCAATAAAAGCAGATCTGAGAATCCATCTGTGTATAAACAGATTTGAGAGAAGATAAACTACAGGAAATTCACAATTTATATTTGCACGCAAACCTACGTTTTTACAATCTGCCTTTTTCATTGTCTTCTTTAGAGAAAAAAAAAAACAAGTAAATCACAAACAATTAAAAACTGCACTTAAAAACTGCATGTGGAAAACAGTGATTTTATAATGAGAGAAAGGTCTGACTCTGCTTTTATGCCCTTGTCATACAGCCCATCTACAGGCCTGAGGCTGCTGCATCCACTGAGTGAAATAAGTGAAATGAGCCAGGGCCGAGGAGTTAGCTCAGTGGTTCTGGCGCCTCTCTTGCAAGCGCAAGGACCTGGGTTCAATCCCCAGTAACCACATACCATACTAGGCATGAGAGCATGGAGACTCACACCCAGCAGCAACCAGTACCACATACCCACAATGCCGGGTGGCTCACGCCTGTAATCCCAGCACTCGGGAGGCAGAGGCAGGAGGATTGCTGTGATGTGAGTTTGAGGCTGAGCTCAGGGCGAGCCTGAACCACAAAGCAAGACTCTGTCTTTAAAAAATAAATAAATAAATAAAAATTTAAAAATAAAATAAGTTAAATGAGCCAAAGGCCCAGGCCTGGATGCTTCCACTAAATTTTAATACATTCAAAGTAGCTTTGTTACTCTGAAGTCTCTTCCCAGTCAAGATGAACTACACTGAGAACTGCCCTGTCTTGACTGCTAAGAAACCCACAGTGCAGCTGCATCTCACACACCCACACACAATTCTCAGCCAAAACTCAGGATGAGACTTGCTGTCATTTCCCTGACTGTTCAGCAGCCAAAATCCCTAATCTCAATACCCCAACACATCAAAATATTTCAATTTGCTGCAACAATAGGGAAAGAAAGGTAAATGAAAAGTATGAAAATATAAAAATCCTAGTATACTAAATCCTAGTATAACTCCACCTAAGAAACAGACAACTGTATAGTATTAAGTAGTTTTTTTAAAGCAAGTCTTCAAGACAACAAAATTCTAACGGAGGAAATTACTTTGTGGATGAGGTTCATGTCTTTCACCAGTTTCTTTGATGACACCTATTAAATACCTTCACTTTTCTCTTGAGAAGGCCTTGTATTATTAGCTTTTTCCATTTCAAACACTCTGCAGGCTTTTTAATTCTTAGGACAGATCACACTCTGCCCTTCAGGGCGTGGATGCACCGCTTCCTCAGTGTGAAGCCTTTCTTCCTCACCTTCTATTTCATCTCTCCCTATTTATTTTACTGAACCTTTACGTATCAGCTAAAATTTTAACTCCTCAGGGGAGCCTTTCCAAACACTGATAAGTACTATGAAAATCTACTTTTATATTTTAATGAAGAAAGTCAAATAAACAGAAAGAGATTTGTCTACATAAGGGATTCTTGATGGTACAGTAATTATATATTTATGAATTATCCAGTTCCTTATAGCCCATTTCTCATTACTTCTTTGTTGTTGCTTAGGAGCAGTTCCCCTGGAAGACAGGAAGAGGAAGACACAGCATTCCTTTTTATAATGTACTATGCAATTTTATTGGTGTATACTGACCATACAGAGAAATGGGCTTTATTGTGGCATTTTCATACATGTAGATACCATAATTTGATCATATCCACACCCCTATACTCTCCCCAAATGGCAATTTCTACACTTAGTTATAGTTTCTGCTTGAAACTATGTCCAATGCCATAATTTAGTGTCTCGGGGTAGTTTGGGGCTAATTATTTCAAGACCACGAGACAGAACTCTGGAATAAAAAGGGGTATGGTTCATTTGACTATTCATGGATGCATCCCAGCGCAGTTTCTCAAGCCAAGAACAATAAATTTGAGCTAGTTCATCTTTAAAATTCACTCAAAATGTTTGTCTTTATGATTACAGTAATACCTCAGTTCATAAACACTTGTGTTGGCTAATAATTTGGGTCTGCAATAAGAAGCATTTGGCAAAATTTTGTTTTTGTTTGCCAACTCTACATCAGGTGATGGACATATCATGGTCATCATTTTTGCATAGACACAAATGGGGCCAGAACTGTAAGCCAATAAGTTCATGAACTGAGGTACCACTGTGCAGCATAGTAGAAAACTTGGTGTTTAAACAGTATTAACTTAGAACAAAGTATTTCTGAATACTGAGAGGATAATGTGACTATAGGAAATTCCAGAACAGCAATAACAACTGCTGGTAACAGTGAGTATATATTATACCTCAGATAAATAAACATTTCAAATAGTCACTGCAACAACTCTTTAAAGTAGTCAATGTTATCATCATATTGAACTTAAAAACGTGTAATGGTAAAATTTTTAATTAAGCATATAACAATCAATAAATGGTCAAAAGTAGTTTCAGAATAAGCCTGCTTCTAGAATCACGATCTCTGTGCAGTAACATCACCTCTGGTCCTGACAATGAAATCGGGCAGCTTCAGTGGAGAGTCTGTGGTCCCATCACTTTGTATCACGTTTGCAGCATCCACCCTTCCTACTACTAACCAGACCTGACCCTGCCTAGCTCACTACATCATAGGTGGCTGGGTTCATGCAGGGAGGCCTAGGCACAGATGCAGCTTCTGAACGTACCACATTCTCTGTGCCTGAGGCCACTCCAATGTCTCTCCTTTCTTCTTTCTTTACCAGCCTTGATCTTTTTTTAGTCCTTCTGCTGCACAGCAGAAACTCCTTCTTGCAGTGAGTTTTCCTATTCTCCCTTTCCAGATGATAATTACTCTTCTCTGTGCTCCCCGGTCACCTGTAATGTATGCGCCCACAAGACTGACCACATACTACATTTGAAGTGTCCACACCTAGCTTACCCTCGGGATGATGTGTCCCCAGGGAGCAGGAGCTCACTGTTTTACCTAACACTGAGCACCAACACTAAAAGGTAACATTCTTTTAACCCAGGGCTTTCTATTTTACTATCCATTGTTACAGATATTTTCACTTCGTCCCATAACCACCTCGGAAAGACAGCTACTGTAGAGCTCCTTCATCAAGAAAAGCCAAGTGATCGTACATATGGTCACACATGTCTCACAGCTGAGTGACTGAAAATCTGAAGTGTAATTTGGTTGCTGCCAAGCTAAGGGGCTTCTGGTTTCAAACAGCTCACTCACTCTAAAATTTCAAATGTTTTCCCCAGAAAACAAACCTTCAAGACCTACACTGCTAATCATATGCAAGAGTGAAATGTTATAAATGAGCAGTTTTCCACCATCACATGGGTTAATGAACTTAGGATTCTTCTCCAGGTATCAGGCACACAGTGGGACCCATACAGGCCTGGAGACAATAACAAGAATTCAGTGGTACTATGTCAGGTCTCCAACAGGGAAGACTCCTACAACTTGAAAATGGTGCTCTAACAGCCTCAGAGATGAGATTTCTAGGAGCCAGTAGACGTATAACTGGAGCAGGGCGCTGAGGCTAGCCAAAGAAAGTGGACAGGGAGAGGCAAGAGTGGAGAGGGTGGTGCACAGAATCAAATCACAGGGCACGTGGGAGTGTGGAGATGGAGCACTGTCTTAGTTACTCTCTCACTGTTGAGACACAATACTTAACCTGCACAATTTAAAGGAGAAAAGGTTCCTTTGGGTTCACAGTGTATGGAGTTTTGTCTCACAATTGGTTGGCTCCAAGAAAGGGCAGCAGAGGAGAGAAGAAGGAACAGCTTATACCATGCTGGCGGGAAGCAGAAAGAGTGAAGGAAGAACTGAGAGGAGGCAAACCCTTGAAGGCCACAGCCCTGTGGACCCACTTCCTCCAATCAGATTTCACCTCCCAGGCTCACTGGTGAGCATCAGGCCCTATGATCCAATCAGCAACAAGAATATATAAGGACCATATACTTGCAAGAACAGAGGCAAGATCAAGATTTTCATTTTCATCATTCCTACTACTTGCTGTTAACAGGGGAGTTTCTTTAACAGGAACTAAAATTCCTCATTCTGCATCAAAACAACGTCCCTTTCTTTCCCCCCTACTTTCTACTGTCAGGCCCACCGCCACATCTCTCTTTTGGAACAGCAACTGGAAAACATGAACACTAGGGCCCAAGAAATTAAAAGCCGCATAGTGTTAGGAAGGAGAATAAAGGAATGGGAAGGGCTAGATATAGCTATCAAAAGAGAGATAAGGAAACTAGCATTCTTGTGTCCACCCAGCTAGCACAGCATGCAGCTAAGCCTTATGGTGCACACCTGTAATACTAAAAGGCTGAGACAAGAGGATCACTGTCATTTCAGAACTAGCTTAGGATACAGTGACTTCTAGGCCAGCCTGGAGTACACAGCAAGACCCTGATTCAAAAAAAATTAATTTTATAAGATAAGAATCCTCTGCATGGAGACAACTCAGTGTACAATTAGGTTATGACTAGGTACACTGTTCTAGCTAGGAGAACTTCTTTCCCCAGAATTTCTATAATATTATTTCTACCAAATGGTACATCCCATATATTGCCTTACTTCCTAAGTATGTTAATATTTTACCTTCCTATGTGGTTCCAAAAGACAAAGAATACAAAATCAACCATAAAGCTGCCACTTAAGTATTAGCTGAATATAGTACTGACTACTTTCTCCATTAAGAAAAGAATTTAGGGGGCTGAGGATTTAGCTCAGTTGTTCCAGCATCTGCCCGGCAAGCACAAGGTTCTGAGTTTGATCCCTCGGAACCATTTACCACATGGCAGGCATGGTGACTCATGCCTGTAAGTCCAGCACTTGGGAGGCAGGAGGATTGCTGTGAGTTCAAGGCCTGCCTGGGTTACATAGTGAGTTCAGGGCCAGCCTGAATTACAAAGTGAGATCTGTCTTTTAAAAAAATGAATTTTGTTTCACTTTTAATTTTCTACTTGCCACCCCAAAGTTGTGTGAGAGATATGCAATACTATTTTTAGGGCACCTCATTTCAAAGCAGCACTGGAGAATTATGGTTCTCTGGAGCTGGACTATATTCCTGCCACATGCTCTATTTGGTACCTAAAGCCATGCCTTCCACTCACACAGGAGCAGGTGCAACAGTACTTTTGCTTAGTATGGCCTCCTTTCCTTGCTATCTTGTAAGAATTACATGAATTTTTAGATATCCTGGATAAATGATGACAAACACCTGAATATTCAGAACCTCAAATTACCAGAGTTTCCAATGTTCTCTGAGAAAAGGATTTACTACCTTTTCCATTATAAAATGCAATTTTATTATTATTTAACAAAGCTTAAGACAATGATATCCATTTTCACCACTCCTGTTCAATATAGTTCTGGAAACGTTAGCCACAGCAATTAGACAAGAGAAAGAAATAAAGGGAATAAAGATAGGAAAGGAAGAAGTTAAACTGTCACTATCTGCTGATGACATGATACTCTATATAGAAGATGCCAAAAACTAGCCAAAAAACTGCTAGACTTAGTCCCTAGGTTCAGTACAATAGATGGGTCCAAGGTTAACACTCAAAACTCAATAGCCTTCCTCTACACAAATAACAGCCTCACTGAGAGACAAGTAAAGGAAACAACTCCTTTCAAAATAGCACCTAAATAAATGAAATAGCTAAGAATCAATCTAATAAAAGAACTAAAGACCTTTTACCTGAAAACTACAACATTCTGAAAAAGGAGACTGAAGAGGATATTAACAAAGGGAAAGACATCCCTTGTTCCTGTATAGGAAGAACCAATATTGTCAAAATGGCCATACTCTCCAAACTACTATATAGATTCAATGTGATCTGAATTGAAATCCCAGCAGTATATTTCACAGAACTAGAGAAAATAATCCAAAAATTCATCTGGAACCAGAAGAGACCTAGAATAGCAAAAGTAATTTTAGGCAACAACAATATAACAGAGGGTATCACAACCTCCAACTTGAAACTAAACTACAAAGCCACTGTGATAAAAACAGCATGGTACTGGCAAAGAAACAGAGCCCCAAGGATCAATGGAACAGACTAGAAGAAGCAGAAACAAATCCAGACATACTAAACCACCTCCTCTTTTACAAAGGAGCCAAACACCCTCAATGGATGAAATATTGCCTCATTAACAAATGGTGCTGGGAAAACTGGGATTCAACTTGCCAAAGATTAAAGCTAGATTCATGTCTTTCACCAAGCATTAAAATAAAATCAAAGTGGATAAACAACCTAAATGTTAAAACAGGAACACCTAAACCTGCTGAAAGATAAATTAGGTAGAACTCTTAGAGACACTGGCATAGGGAAAGACTTTCTGAACAAAACCTCAGCAGCACAGGAATTAGCAGAAAGAATCAACTGGGACCTCATTTTATTAAAAAGCTTCTGCACAGCAAGAGAAACTACCAATACAGCGAACAGACAACCTAAAAATTGGGGAAAAAAATTCTACCAGTTGTTGCTCAGACAAAAATCTATTATCTAGAGTATATAAAGAACTTAAAAGAAATCAATCCCCCAAATTTAAAGACTCAAATTAAAAATGGCATCTGACATGCACAGATATTTTTCAGATGAAGTAAAAACAGCAAAGAAATATATGAAAAAATGTTCAACATTACTGATCATACCAGAGATGTAGATGAAAACAACACTGAGATTCCATCTCACTCCAGAAAGAATGGCTGCATCAAGAAATCAACAAACAACAAATGCTGGTGGACTGTAGGGAGAAGGGAACCTTCTCCACTGCTGCTGGAAATGTAGCCTAGAACAACCACTGTGGAGATGAGTACGGAGATTTCTCAAAAAGTTAGGATTAGAGGTCTCATTTAAACCTGCTATTCCCCTGCAAGGAATATAACATGAATGAATTAAAAGATTCAAATCACAGCAATACATGGGTGCCCGTGTTTATAGCAATACAGTTTGTAATAGCTAAATCTTGGAAATAGCATAATGTCCATCAACAGGAGACTAGATAAAGAAGATGTGATTTTTGTTTTGTTTTGTTTTATAAAATGGAGTATTACTCAGCCACCACGAATGATAAATTATAGAGACATTTATACTTAAATGCATGTACTTTAAGGACATACTCATAAGTGAAATAGATGTAAATGCCGTATCATTTCTCTAGTATAAGAAACTAAAAGTGTAAAGGAAGCCCAGAATGTATGATGAATATTGTGAAATAGGAAGAAAATATTCAAAGGGAAAAGGTAAAGGAGGGTACGGGGAAAGTAAAGAAGGGTAAGAAAAAAACTTCATAGTTAAAACAAAAAAATGGAAACAAAGCTTATGAATATAAAAGTTGGGGTGGTAGGGAGGGCAAAAGGATGGGATAAAATGAGAATTAAGATATATCATGTATAGGTAAAAATTTTTAACATTGAATGTGATCAAAACTATATTTAAAATCTACCAATAAACTCAATTAAAATTAAAAAATAAAAGGCATAACATCAACTTGTAGTCCTCTGAAGGTGCTAAGAGATAAAAAAAACCCATTTTAAAAATAAAAATTGGATAACACGGAATTCTACGACCTTATGACTATTCTGAAGGATTAACTGACAATATATATGGAAATGACTCAGATATGTTTTACAAATATAAGACTCTCATAACAAAGTAACAAATATAGGAACAGAAATACTGTGCCATTAAAGATGGTTTTTTCTTTAAAAATGATTCAATAAGGAAGATCGCCCAGGGACTGAGGTTAGCAGCAGGCGGCTTTGGAACCGGTGATTGCGCCCCTGAATCTGCGCCGGGGTTGAAGTTTACTGTCCTCCAGGCCCACACTGGAGGAGCGCCCAGGGACTGAGGTTAGCAGCGGGCGGCTTTGGAACCGGCGATTGCGTCCCTGAATCCGCGCCGGGATTGAAGCTTACTGGCCTCCAGGCCCATGCCGGAAGAGTGCCCAGGGACTGAGTTTAGCAGAAGGTGACTTTCGAAACGGTGTCTGCGCCATCGAATCCGCGCTGGGGTTGGAGTTTGCTGGCCTCCAGGCCCAGGCTGGAAGAGTGGCCAGGGACTGAGTTTAGCAGGTCAGAGTCTGACTTTCTCCACCTCAACTGCAGAAGCACATCCAGCGACCTTGTATTGGTGAGTAAGTGGGCCTGTTGGAACATCAGCCAGTACCATTGCAGCTGGACAGGGCCTACAGCCTACTGGCCTCCAGGCTGACTGCACAACTGAGCCCAGAGACTCTGTATATGTGAGCAGGCGGGCCCATTGGAACCTTAGGCAGTGCCATTATAGTAGGGCAGGAGTCAGAGCCTTCCTGCTGCTAAAGCAGATGGGAGAAGGTGTTCTGACTGTATTGATTGAGTGCTTCACATGGTGTGCCAGAACTAAGGGTTTACTTTAGGTCCCAATATAGACTGTGAAAAACAACCCAGGAGACACTGATATTTTAAGGTTCTTAACTATTAGGAGTAAAGAGACTTGCAACAAACATCACCAGAAAACAGTGCAGGTACAGAGCCAAAAACAACAGCAAGGACAAAAACTCAGATAATAGGAAACACTCAAAGTCTCAGACACAAAGATCCTCACCTCAAGGTAACACAAAGGGAAGGGAAATAGAAAAGTTTGAAGGCCATTCTCCAGGGTCCTCAGAAATGGTAACCAAAGCAGATCTAGTAAAATGGAAATCAGAACTGATCTCTGAGATGAAAGCAGAGATATTGGACACTGTCAACACAATGATTAATAAAGCTAAAGAGGAAATCATTGAGTTGATAGAATCCAAGACAGCAAAAGCAGTAGAACCTTTTAAACATCTACAAGCAGAAGCCCAGGAAATCAAGAAAGAAAATGAAAGTTTCCACAACAGAATGAACTTGGCAGATGATCGAATTTCAGACCTAGAAGACAAGATCTCAACAAATGAACTGGAAAGGCATAATCTATGGAAAAAAGCAAGCGATAATGAAAACTTAATACAGCAGTTCCTAGATGATTCAAAGAAGAATAACATAAGATGGATTGGAGTCACTGAGGAAGCAGGAGACAATGCTAAACACATCAAAAAGCTATTCACACAGATAATGGCAGAAAACTTCACAGAAAAAGGTAAAGAATTGGACATACAAATATATGAAGCATACAGAATGCCACAGGCCCATGACATGAAAAAATCTACACCTAGGCTTATCATCATAAAAGTCCCAGATATCCAAAAAAAGAATGAAATATTGAAAGCAGCCAGAGAAAAGAAAACAGTTACATTCCAAGGGAAGCCCCTCAGGATCACAGCGGACTTCTCAACTCAGACACTCAATGCAAGGAGAGCCTGGAGTGAAGTATTCGAAGCCCTAAAGGAAAACAACTTCCAATCCAGACTAATGTATCCTGCAAAACTATCCTTCAAAATTGATGAGGAAATAAGATACATCCATGACAAAGAACACCTGAAAAACTTCACAAATATGAAACCTGTGCTCCAAAACATTTTAAAGAATATCTTGGAGAAAAATAAGAAAAGTTACAAATCCATGAGACCTAACCGAGTCAACCCATGGGATCAAACAAGAAACTGATGGGAAAAGGGCAAAAGTAGAATAACACAGCCAAGAACAGGAAAACATGGCAGCACTAAATTTACCTATATCAGTCATAACCATTAATGTCAATGGACTCAACGTGCCAATTAAGAGATACAGACTGGCAGAGTGGGTCAAAAAGCAAAATCCTACAATCTGCTACAGGCAAGAAACGCACGTAATTCAGAAAGAAACCCATGGACTGAAAGTAAAGGGATGGAAAACAATACTCCATGCAGCTGGAAACAGCAAGAAAGCAGGAGGTGATTTTATTTGCAGACAGAATAGACTTCAAGCCAAAACTGATAAAGAGAGATAAAGATGGACACTATCTTTTAGTTCAGGGAAAAATCCAAAAGACAGAAATCACAATCTTAAATATCTATGCTCTAAATTCTAATGCACCCAACTATATAAAACAAATATTAATGGACTTGAAAAACCAGATAAACTCCAATGCAATAATAGTAGGGGACCTCCATACCCCACTGTCACAAAGAGACAGATGGACTGGACAAAAAGTCAATAAGGAAATCCTTGAGCTCAACCAGACTCTTCAGCAAATGGACTTAATAGATGCCTACAGAGTATTTCACCCCACAAAGTCAGAATTTACATTCTTCTCAGCTGCTCATGGATCATTCTCCAAAATACACCACATGCTCATTCACAGAACAGGTTTAAGCAAATATAAAGGGAATGAAGTTATACCTTGTATACTGTCGGACCATAGTGCCCTGAAATTGGAGCTGAATAGCAAAGGAAAGCCCAGGATCTTCACAAACACATGGAAACTGAACAACACTCAAGCTGATCAACCAATGGGTCACAGAAGAAATTAGAGAAGAAATTGAGCAGTTCTTACAACTAAACGATAACCTCAGTACAACATATAGAAATTTATGGGACACAATGAAAGCAGTTCTACGAGGAAAATTCATAGCACTGAAGGCCTACATCCAGAAAACGGAGCAAGCTCAAATAAACAACTTAATGCTGCACCTCAAGCAACTACAAAGAGAGGAGCAAAACAAACACAAAGCTCGCACTAGGCAAGAAATTATAAGGATCAGGGCAGAAATTAATGCAATAGAAACCAAGAGAACGGTTGCAAAAATCAATGAATTGGAAAGTTGGTTCTTTGAGAGGATAAACAAAATTGATAGACCCTTAGCCAACCTCACTAAACAAAGGGAGGAAAAGGCTCATATCTATGCTATTAGGAATGAGAACGGAGAAATTACTACCGACCCAGAGGAAGTCCAGAGGATAATAAACACCTACTTTGAAAATTTATACTTCAATAAAATGGAAAATGTAGAAGAAATGGATAGATTTCTAGACACACATGAACTCCCAAAGCTGAATTAAGAAGAAAAAGAAATGTTAAATAACCCAATAACAATCTGTGAAATTGAAAGTGTAATTAAAAACTTGCCAACAAAGAAAAGCCTTGGACCTGATGGTTTTACTGCTGAATTCTATAAAACTTTTAAAGAGTTAGTGCCTCTACTTCTGAAACTCTTCAATGAAATTGAAAGGGAAGCAGTACTCCCAAACTCATTCCTGGAAGCAACCATTACCCTGATTCCAAAAGCAGAGAAAGACCCAACCAAAAAAGAGAACTACAGGCCAATATCTCTAATGAATATCGATTAAAAAAATCCTCAATAAGATCCTGGCAAACAGAATACAGAGAATTATCAAAGAGATTATACACCCTGACCAAGTTGGATTCATCCCAGGGATGCAAGGATGGTTCAACATACGTAGATCAATAAATGTTATACACTATATTAATAGGCTTAAGGACAAAAATCATACGGTCATCTCAATTGATGCAGAAAAAGCGTTTGACAAAATACAACACCCATTTATGTTCAAAACCCTACAGAAGATCGGAATAGACAATCTCTATCTCAAACTAATAAAAGCTATCTACCAGAAACCTTCAGCCAGTATCATACTAAATGGTCAAAAATTGAAAACTTTCACGCTAAGATCAGGAACAAGACAAGGATGTCCTCTCTCACCACTTCTGTTCAATATAGTTCTGGAAATATTAGCCATAGCAATTAGGCAAGAGAAAGAAATAAAAGGAATAAAGATTGGAAAAGAAGAAGTTAAATTCTCATTATTTCCTGATGACATGATATTCTGTCTAGAGGATCCTAAAAACTCAATTAAAAAATTGCTGAATCTAATCGTCAATTTTAGCCACGTAGCTGGTTACAAGGTCAACGTTCAAAAATCAATAGCCTTTGTCTACACAAACAGTAGACCCACTGAGATAGAAATTGGAGAATCAGTCCCTTTCACAATAGCACCCCAAAAAATAAAATACCTAGGAATCAATCTAACAAAGGAGATGAAAGACCTCTACTCTGAAAACTATAGCACTCTGAAAAAGGCGATAGATGATATCAAAAAAATGGAAAGACATACCTTGTTCCTGGGTAGGAAGAACCAATATTGTCAAAATGGCTATACTCCCAAAACTACTCTACACATTCAACGCAATCCCGATTCAAATCCCAACAGCATATTTCACAGATCTAGAGAAAAAAATCCAAACTTTCATCTGGAACCACAAAAGACCTAGAATAGCCAAAACAATTCTAAGCAACAGGGACATGGTGGGGGGGGTATCACAACTCCGAACCAGAAACTATACTATAAAGCCACCGTGATAAAAACTGCATGGAACTGGCAAAGTAACAGACCCGAGGATCAATGGAGTAGACTAGAAGATCCAGAAACTACTCCAGATACACTGAGCCACCTCACCTTTGACAAAGGAGCCAAAAATCCTCAATGGAGGACAGATAGCCTCTTTAACAAATGGTGCTGGAAAAACTGGGCTTTAACTTGACAAAGACTAAAACTAGACCTAATTCTTTCACCATGTACCAAGCTAAAATCAAAGTGGATAAGAGACCTAAATATTAAAACAGACACTCTAAACCTTCTGCAAAACAGGTTAGGTAAAACTCTTGAAGACATTGGCTTAGGGAAAGACTTCATGAACAAAACTTCTATAGCACAGGAATTGGCTGAGGAAATCAACAAATGGGACCTCATTCTTTTAAAAAGCTT